>JAQGAO010001099.1:0-26610 GCA_034697705.1 Ommatoiulus sabulosus | reverse complement strand
ATTTACTTACCGACCACTGGCGCCACCCAGCGGGCTAACAAGTGCTAATTGAAAACACATTAGCATTCGCTAGCCCGCTAGGTGGCGCCAGTGGTCGGTAAGTAAATTTCTTAATTTAAAAGTCTCAATGTGTTCCCACCCTTTGGTGTAACTGTATAGAAGTGCGCACCGTCGTTTTTTCTCGAATTTGTCTGTACTTCATATACAAGCCTGTCCATATCTCCCTGAAGAACGCGTGATTTTTGTTCTCGCATATCCGAACGCTTATTACTGTAAATGTTGAGGGAGGGTAGTTTCCACCCTTTCCCACCCCTCCTCTCACTTCTGGAAACTTTCAAGTCGTCGAGTGTGCGCTAGCGCCGCAGCCGAGGACTACTTCCATATATTAGAAAAGCTTTTTTAAGTAGCGGGAGGTTGGCATAATTGAATCAACAGCAATAAATCCAAGCATAATCACATTTGCAAAAGCTCAGACTCTAGATTGAAGTACGGGCGTAAAATATAAGTGAATATTAGAAATGTTTAAGGCCCAACATTTTATGCCGTGAAGCGTTGGGAACGGAAGTTAGGAAACGAGATTGGCGGAAAAATAATAATTTAATGGGGAGGGGGGAGGAGGGTAATATAGCGTGTCTACGGTACGCGTAGTATAGGGTGCCTAGGTTTCCAAGCGGGCACCTTATACTACTACTACCCCTTAGCAGGAAAAGCAGTAGTAAGGGGTCAGCGCATTAAAAAAGGGTTGCGTGGGGGTATTAATTCCAAATGATGGGAATATCACGCACGGGCCTCGTAAACGTATACTTTAGGATTGACATGGGAATTAAAAAACTGGGTAATTAAACAGCCCCTTTGCTGGCACGCCAATCGGATTGCTGCCTGGAGGTTCCCACCCAAAACGTAATTTGCATATATGCTGCACACATGACTCGAATATTTCAGCTTCGTTATTATGCTTAAACTATGCGTGATGCACTTTTTGACATGGGCTTGCCCTCTGTTGAACCGAAAACTTGGAGATTTAACGCGGAAGAGCTTTGAGCACAGGCTTGAATTAGAGGGATGCTAAATTGTCAATAAACAACTCTTTAGCTTAAAATCTGAAATGAAAAATGTGATTAACTACATGTAACTCTCTGCAATTCTTTAATTTCAATTTTTATTCTATTCTTATTTTCTGCATTTGATTTCTGTGCAAAGATCTAAATAAATTAACTTCTGTATAGTTGTTAGTCAACCTGATCATCAAAGTTTCCATGAAATACGACGGATTGAAGCATCCACTTCATAGAGAATCAAGAAAAAATGAACCAGAGATACTCAAGTTGCCTTATTTCAAGATTTTTATTTTAAGATATTTTCATTTGCGCTGTTGTCGTGCTAAACCGTATGTCAAGACCGTCACTTTAGCTAAAGGGCAAAACGGAACAAAAATTATTGCATTTGCATTCAATTTTCCGTAATTTTTGTTTATAATCTAGATAGCATAATACATTATTAAAATACATTGCTTTTCTGCTGTGTTTTTCTAAAATAATTTGAAATGGTTTACTGGTTTACGAAGTTTTTTTTTATAATTTTAACATCACATAGGTTGATTTCAACCACGATGCATCGATTTCAGGTATATACTGTACTTTGATGTACTGTATTACAAAAGATAGGACTGATATATCGAAAAGGCCAAGTTTCCATAAGAGCAAACGATTTTATAGAATAAAAAATAAAATATTCTTGCGGAAATTTCCGCTATCTCCTCTTGTATCCTAGGAGTAATTCCCAAAGGCCTTTCTTGGGAAGGCGTGATAGATTTTCGAGGCATGACACGTCGGTTTTTCATGGTGATTCGCTCCCATCTAAAATTTAAATGAATATTTCTGCTCTTTTTTATGAAATCTTGCCTTTGAATTTGCTTTCAATCACTCCGAGACTACTAATCGCTCCTATCATGGATTCCATTTTTCGCACAATATAGCATTTGATCCCACTTTATCGCCTTTTTCCATGCATTTATGTATAAGAAATTGGCGATTTGAATAATAGTAGACTCGGCCCACGCAGTATATCATCCCCCGCCAATTTCCGAGTCAATTTACATAAATATGTTTTTTGATAGGTTTCCATTTTGCGAATACACCGGATCCATACTGTAGTACTCTTGAGGAATATGAACGCACAACTGTGTTTAGACGACAAAAATTGAGTCGACAAACATTAGTGGCAAAATGGCCACCGGTTGATTGTACATGTACTAGTAGTATTCTCGAGTTATTTGCGATTTTTGGATATAAACATTTGCGACAAATTCTGTTTCAAACACAACACAATATTGTGATAATATTGAATAATGTTTATATTTTTAGTAGACCCTAAAAATCAATTTGAAAGCAGCGCGGCATAACTTAAATGTTCGTGGAGTTTGTCATCTTGTTGGGGTTGGGGCTGTTGCGACGAATTTTGATCTTTGCGCCTAAGATATGTTCAACAGGGCGTGAGGCGTTTGTACCAATGACACATTTTATTTGACCTAAATCGCCATCACTAAATTCTTCACACACCTTTGGAGCGATTTAAGATGTATTGGAACGTATCAATAAAAGATGGCAATCTCTATGAACATCCGCGTTATACGGCAATGCCTCCGGTATTGTTTTTCGGGGATTGCCTCTGCAACGCATTCTGTGTTTGTGCAATCCGTTGTGTTAAGTTTGAAGCAGAATTTGGCGCAGCTTAAAATTGATAAAGACTGCGACATTCTCGACCATTTAGTTTTGTGAAAAAATATATGCGCGTACATTTTCTCTTGGAATTGCTTTATACGTAATGGCAGTTAAGAATGTGGAAACCACGAAACCAGCAGCAGCAATATTTCACTGGAGCAGAGCAAAAGAAAAAAAAATGGCGAACTATAAACATAATTAAATTACTTATTAGAAAGTGTGCGCAGTTTTGCATTTTGTACAAGCCACAAATTGCAAGTGCCTCAGCAGTGATAATCCAAATTGCATTTTTCATGCCAGGAATTAAGAGACAATTGGATTTAATTAAGGCATCAAGTTGAGTAAATTAATTTCCGCAAAAATGCAAATGCTTATTGTCATTAAATTGTACAAACGAGCAATTTAATTAGGGGCTTCTTTTAGCTTGAACGGAGGAAAGAGAGGGGTAACGAACACCCTGAAACGCTGTTTGTATATTTTGGGGGCAAAAATAAATTATAATCAGCGGAATTTAATTTAAAGAGTGCCATTAAATAAATAGCAGCAATTAATGCTCATAGGGAAAGGATTTTTTGAACGTGCTTATAAATAGACTTCGGTCGAGGTTCTGCTAAGCATTTTTTTCTGAACTCCTCGAAATGCGAGGGTTGTGATATAAATTAGTTTTAACTTTCGAAAACCTTCTCAGATTTAATCATTGATAATCACGTGGAAATTCTAAAAATCATTTTGAAAAACCTTGGTTTAGTAGCATTTTAAGCAAACTTTAATTCTCACGCTACAAGAATGTTTTTTTTCACAATTATTTACGTCTTGTTAAACATGGTTGAGTGGTAAATATTTCATGATGGTTTTACAAGCAGAATCGATGTACATGTACATTCTGCTTTCTGCGATTTTCTGGTTGTAAATGTGAAACATATTCACAGGATATTCTGCTTACAACTCGACAAAACAACATTGGAAATCTAATGTATAATTAACAACAAATTAATTTTTCTTTCAAAATAAATAAGGTTGGAGTTTAAATTTTTTGAACGCAGCCCCTTGTTATGTGTAAGCAGGCAGACGTGAATAACACCGTAGCTATCAGTGATTGCTTTCTTTTATGCAACACATTAGAAGCATCTTCCTAATAACGTCGTTGTTTTATTAAGTTGTTTGAGCAATTTTGAATTGATTTGCGTTTTGGTACATTTATTGTGATTATCACAGCTGATTTTAATACGAAGTTGTTTTAAAAATCTTAACCTATGAGTAACCAAACTCCTATAGATTTTAAAATTAAATGGAAACATTGGCAGCTATATTGCGATTAAATGATCAGCTATCGTAAATACCTAAGACCTTAAGTACTCATTCTTTTACTTGTATAATTGTTTTCACAATTTTATAAAAGAGCTTCGCCCTGAAGTGGCTGATCCCGAAACTAAATGTAGTTATTAATAACTGTAAATGTATCTATGGCATAAATAATCCGAGTAGCATTTCTCTATCAAACCAGAAATGCAAAGGTTAGTGAACGGAGGAGAGTCAAAGATTTGGTCCTCGTGATTCTCGCGTTTTTCCTCTCCTAATTTTGGATTTCTTTTCTCATCTCTGCCGCTTTTATGCGTCTATACGTACGCCGTAAGTGGCGTAGGAATACAAGAGCTGGAATCTCCTCCGATGCGGGTTTATGAGCCACAGAACGCCCTAATAATGCGTTGTTCTCTAAATGAATAACGTCCCCGAAGACCGTAGTGGCTTTATTGCCATTACACGAAACAAATATGGGAAGTTTTAAATTTAATTATGCGCACGGAGCATTGTGGGCCTCCTCGTAATTATACTGCCGCGGCTGAGACATGATATTAAACATGCATGTGTCAGAAGCGCATTACAGTGGAGTATAGAGTAGAGCAGCTAGGCAGGTAGAGCTGTAGCGTAGCACTATAACGTAGCAAAAGCAGGATTGAAAGGCGGCTTAAGGTTTGCTACGCTACGCTGTTGACGTATAGGCCCTAAAGCTTTTTTAAGGCCTAGCGGTTCTGCTTCTGTAACCCCAATACCCGCAGTGCTACATATTAAAATTTCAAAAGTTTCGTTTTAAGGAAGGATTGTAACTTCCAGATTTATTTTCACCATTGAAGTATGCCTAGTCTAGCTAAGCCTGTGAATTTTCATGAAACTTTGTTTCCAGTTTGTTTATTTTTTAAACATTTTTCAAAACATTCCGATAGAGAACGGATCGCTAGGACACGTACCCTCATACATTATAATGTAATAAATGTATTTTTTATTGTTTGTGTGTCGTCAATTTAAGAAAAAGTATTTTTCGCCTTCTAGATACCTGTAAATGTCAGTAAAAATAAATGCGTCTGTCAAAAATATTATTCATATAATAAAAATACTATTTCAATTTTATAGGCGCAATATTGGCTTTCGTCTTAAGCACTAAAAAATACACGTTTTCCCCAACGTGAATTATTTTTTCCAGCATTTGTTTAAAATGGCGTCGTTTTGCTTCAAGTTCAGTCATTTTGGTCCATTTCATGACAGCTATTCAAAATTATTATTTATAGTCAGTTCAACCCGCCAACTTGGAATTCAAAATGGCGCTTGTGCACTCCGAACTTAGAGTAACACGTAATTATTGTATTACTCATTCATAGACCCTACTTCACTCTCGACACTAACTCTAGATCTTGCATGACGAAACGCTCAGTTCGCATTTCCCAAATCCCAACCGCCATAATCCCCAATTAACACGCAAATCCCAACCATCGCAATTAATTGCGGCATGCAACGCGCCAAAAAAAAAAAGCAAGAAGAACTGCGTTTTTCCGCGAATTAATCGCTCGATCTCTTTTTCGCACCCTTTACCTGGGCTAATTGGCCAGGGCTAATTAATATATTTATGCTAATTCATTTATTTTTGTCTCGTTTTTTCCAGGCGAGAAACCGCACAAGTGCGCCGTGTGCGGTAAGGCCTTCAGTCAGTCGTCCAACCTGATCACGCACAGCCGCAAACACACGGGTTTCAAACCCTTCGCGTGCGACATCTGCGGCAGGGCATTTCAACGCAAGGTCGATCTAAGACGTCACAAGGAGACCCAGCATACGGACATGAGGCCTTTGCCCTAACGGCCCATCCTATAGAAAAAAACCAAAACAAATCAATGACTTTCAAGGTTAATTCTATATTTTTCCATTCATCCTCCTTTTTTTTTCGTTAACTATAACATACGGCATATCCTGTTATCGGTGTTATCGTCGCGCAGGTGGCGCTGCGACAAACGGACCTCTGGACGCCACTGCAGCTAGCTTGCCTACGTGTACAAAATCCATTTTTTTTAAATTCCTCCAAAATGGACGCCGTTCTTCGTTGATAAAGTTAACTAGGACCATGCGTAAACTTCTGCATTTAGAAACCATAAGCGGGTGTCCTACTAATTTGGAGACGGATTCATTCTATCTTTTAGGTTTTTTTTAATACATATATAAATAAACTTGGAATGAATGAAAAATCGCGTGCCCGAAGATTCAAATGAATTTTTGCGCTTGTAGTTTTTTATTTTTTTTTTCCAAATATATTTATTTTTGAAAAACTAGAACTGAACGACTTAACATTTTATAAAATTAGTGTTAGACTTGGGTGGATGAATCATACTTCAAAGTGGGGAAACCTTGAAGTTAAAATCTTTTCGTCGAAACGCAAGTATTTGTTATACTTGGTTTATGTTAGTAATTCTTTCTCGTAAGTAAGTGAAAATAAAACGTTACGGTGAAGATGCGGTTTGAAATTTGATATTAATGGGCTTTCTAACACTTTTTTTTAAAAAAAATTCACATGGATGAATCTGAGATGATTTTATTGCCTTCTAAGTTGAAAAAATTAATGTATTTGCTACTAAAATACGTTCAAATTCGCTGTTTCTCTCACTCGACTTTAGTGGACATCGTTTATGGTTGGCCCTCGAGTAGTCTAGTACGACTGTTGTATGTGCGCTACTTGTTTTAATTTCTGCGTACTGTTTTTTTTTCCAACTTTCTTATAATGATGCCTTCAATTAGGATTAAGAATTTAATCCTATTTTTATTTATCGGCATATGTGTTCGTGAAATTCATTTTATGACCGAAGCTGATCGAACGCTAGCAACCAATTTGTTTTCAGTACTTTTCTGGTACTACCGGTACCAGTTTCAAAATGGAACTGCTGTTGGGCTTCCTTTTTTCTACTGTTTTCCCATATCCTGTTCCTCTTGAAAAAAGTGTTTATTATTGGCTTCTGGAAATCCTTTGGTTTCTAGATTTGAATTAGATTGAGTTGTCTATTCCACAAATACAAGCGTTAGATTGTTTTTTTTATTATTTATATGAAATTACGACAAATATTGTATAAACTTTGTTTTCATAATAGTAAATCCTTCCTGTATTTATTCAAATTTATCTAGAAAAAGAAAGTTTGGAAAATTGTTCCTCTGCTAGAGGACATTGTGGTTACTCGTTATTGTGGAACAGACCAACTGCCATAACTTGATTGTTTTCTGTTTGGTCAAAAGATGCAGTAACACAGATCCAGAAAGTTTTAAGGCATTGTTCTGATAGTCATTATTGAAACCTAAGCCCAGATTCCTTTAAAAATGTATATATAATTAGCATAAACGATCAGTTTCATAGTTTAAACTCAGATTTGATGGACGATTCTGGTGACATAAGTCATACTTCTGTTTGTGTATATTTTTTTGCTTTAATTTTTATTGATTTTGTTAATTTTTCATTTCCCGCCTTAGGATTGTAAATTATTTCGATAACAAGTTTGCCATAGAGGTCACCACCAGTAATCTGCTCGTAAAGTCTTATCCTAATTATTTTGACAAAGTTAAAGAAATCTTGCAATTAGGTAAGCTAGAGTGTATCAGATGAAGCTCCTCAATTGTTTCTATTCAGTTTTGTGCAAAATTAGAAACTAACTTACAATTCATATTTCAATAATTTTATTATTAACATTTCATCGAAAGTTGAAGTTTTCTCAATTGTAGGTTAACGGAAAATTGTTTAATTTTATTTTTTCAATAACCACAGGTCCAATTTATTACACTCGAATGAAATTTGTTTGCATGGCAGAGAAGGAATTTGAAAAGTTTAGTTCAAGGTAAGAAACATTACTCGGTGTACAGTGCCCTAACAGACTAATTAGCGGTTGACCCAATCCGACTTATTTATCTGGTGACAAAACCATTTTTAATGAACTGAAAATTTCGTATAAACACCTGTTTTGTTGATATGCAGGATGCTCACAAAGTAGTTCCATCATTTAAAAAATCACAATTACATGTATAACTAGGTTAGGTAGAAGCATTTAGTTCGCAACATGTTGCGATTAAACTCAAGTTTTGTTTTCAATTTTGATACACTTCCACCAATGAGCTCCATTTTGTTGGAAAACTTCCTAAAATTCATCCAATTCAGAAAAACGTTACTTGTAGCGGGTTTGAGCCTCAATTTTCCTGCAAATTTGCCATTTAGCTTTGGCGACTGCAGCGCCAAATAAATTTTCTCTCAGTTAGTGCAACTCACACCTCCATATTTTATATTATTACCCGCAACAATCCGTCTACCTAAAGTAGATTTTATAAAAAAAAATATTTATGTATGAGGGAAAGCTTTTTGATAAAGTTTATTGATAAATCATTGATTGAAGCAAAAAACATTCTTTTTTGGGCGATTAGTTAACGAGCTGTTAAAGCCTGTGCACAATTGTTAACTGATTTTCTAGCCATACAAATTCTTTCAATCCCCCGTGTTTTGAGGTAGAACGAGCTATAAGATTACTTGGTGGTGGACAGATATTATTTCAATATCTTTCTTGTTCCATATTTAAACTATTTTTCAGTTATTTCTTTCGTTCCATGCTCGTTTACTGCAATTTTCCAACTTCCATCAGTGAGAACCTCCATTGAGCTCAGATGAACTGTCAAAGCAATCGTTTTATCTATGAAAATTGTTTATGAGACTATTCGTGGAATTGTTTTTTTCACGGCAGTTATCATACCGAAATGCATGTTATTATCTCCTATTTCCATCGCTAGCTGTTTGTTAAATAGGCCTATATCATTCTCGATATAGTGGTGTCATGTGCGACATTGTTGGTATATCATTCATTGCGTTAATTGATTCCCCCTTTAACTAATTGGTCTCGTCAATAAATTCCATACGTGAAAAGTTTCCAATATATATATTTATTCGTTCGTTATTTTTACGTTATTTAATATTAGGGGCCACCCATAAATCACTGGTTTGGGGCGAAGTGCAAAATTACTTTTCGTGATTCATGGATGCTCTTCTTTGTGACACCAAGAATGAAAAAGCGTTTGAGTGCATCATTTACTCTAATCATGTAGCTTACGAGTCAAACGTAATCTGAAAGCACGACATTATGGCCAATTTTAAGACAGTTTAATGGACATGTTAACTAACATTCTCGCTGCCTATCTTGGTTTGATTTGACACAGATTGCCTTCGATTCTCCTTTAGCTTCAGAAAGGCTTGTTCTCCTGAAGATTTGCACGGGGTCAAGCATAAAGCTCGATTTCGAGATGCTGATTCAGGATGGATTACCCTGCTTGTTGATGGATTGCATAATTACAATTGCACAGGGTGAGTACAGTATTGTTATCTTTTTAACTAAGCCAGTGCTGCAGAACATTATTTAAATGAGCCTTGACATGGCAGAAAATGTCTCTTACGGTGAGATGTAGATGGTTGATCCAGAAATAGCCATTGTAGTGGTATAGATAGATTTTGAGTATGTGTTTGAGTTTCTTTTGGCTGGTCACAAATACTCTACCTTTTTTGGTGTTATGGAAAACCTCTGAGATAGGGTTTTATGGAATACCTCATCCAGAATACCCTAATAGTTGTTTCAGAATACCATAAAAGGTGTTGTTTTTTTCAAAAATGTGCCGTCTCCTACTAGCGTACATGTAAATTGAAACATACTTATTATCACGTGCCGTATATAGTTTTATTTCTAAATTTATTCTTGAAACTTACCGGGATTCGATCCTGAAACCTACCATTCCTGGATACTTTTCTGCTATCTCGTCTCGCTTCAGAGAGCCTCACTATAGTTGTGCCTTTTCCTGGGTTTCCCATAAAGGGTATCTATAAGCACCGTTTCAACGGTTTTCTTTTGTTAAAGACAATTAAGTTTTTAGGAGGAATGAAATACCATTAGGTGTCTGTAAATACCAAATTATTTTTAAACACCTCAATATATCTCAAAAGTGGCAAACAAATACCTTTGGGTGTTACAAAACACCTAATTTCACCATTATTTCTTAGAGTTATATTGAAAAATTGGTAAAACTTTTACCATTCAATGTACGTTAAGAGATTTGTAGAGCGACACAATAAGCGTTTCTAGTTGCGACAAAGACCAGAAAATAGGCTCGAAGGTCGACTCATTCAGAAGTACATGTAAAACAAGATGAGGACCTGCTAAAAATATTTGGAAGATAAAAAACATTTCAGATATTGCCTGCAAGGGAAAAGCGCATTTATTGGCGCAAACAATATCATGAATATGAAATGCCAGTGTGGCCCTTGGCGGATGACCCGTATTGATGGATCTCTTCCAGATTTTTTTTCCATAGGAAAAAGTGAAGGTTTCGAGTCGATGTAGATGCAAAGCTTGACATGAACCGAGGGGCCCCAGTGAGGGCATTTATCTCGAGCGCCGTTAAGAGGCCAGTGAATGATTACTGATGCGATTGCGGCGCGGCCCCACGAGAGATTTCGGCAGTAGCATCGCGCGGAAAGATTCAATCTGCATCGGCTCGCATCACTTTTCATGATTCATTTCTGCGTGGTTCGCCTTCATTTTTCATCCCTTGCCCCCTCGCTGGTTTGCGTGCGCTAGCGGAGGTAATTTCGTGAAGAGGTAAAGCGAGAACTTGGTTGTGTCGAAAAGCGAAATGTATACCCTCCACGCAATCTGCAGGCTTCATGCGTCACTCGAATTGAGCATCCATACTAAGAAGGTGAAGCCATTGCTGCTACCAAAGATTTTAGTTTCTTATTTCTGCCTCTGCTGCATCTTATATCAAACGCGTACGTGTATCTCATGCATCAACCGATGTTGACGCAAATCAGATTTGTTTGACGAAGTTGTGTCGAAAACTATAAATGTGAAGCCGTTTGGTCGACCAAAGATAGCCGGTAACTCCGGTGATTTCTCGGTTGTCTCTGTATACCTTTGGTACATCCTATACATGTATCATTACTCTCAGCCTTCAGCAAGCATTTATTATGTACGTGTGCTGCGTTCGGCTGGGAACTGGCATTTTAATAAAAATTTGATTGTTATTGAAAAAAAAATATCACTTCTCAGCATAATACATTGAGCTATTCCTTAAAAAAAATATAATTTTCCATTTGCGGCGCATTTAATTTGGTAAGCATGGATTATTGTATGGATATTTGCACAACCATGCCTATAATGATGAAGCCTGCTCCCGTCGTTCGTCGCTGATCGCTGCAAACCTATTTTAGTTCCTCTTTCCTATTTATTCTCTACCCATCCTGCATTTATAAATATGATTTATAAATTCCTTAAGATCAAAAATTGCCAAGTTTTGTAAATCTGTTTTTCACACATTTTTCTTATTAAATTAAATTTTTAAAAAAGAATGCCCTTCCAAACGTTATGTTATTGTATAATATATTAACCTTTGTAAATGAACCTACATTTATCACTACCAAATAATTACCCCTTTTGTGTGTGTCCTTAGTTCATTATTTTTAATTCATCTTAGTCCATGGATGTTAAATTATCTTAGTTCATGTCTTACGGTTCACCTTAATTCTTGATTTTAAACTCACTGTAGTTAATGGTCTTCAATTAGTGTTATAATTTACAGTTCTCGTAAATTTAGCTGCTCATGCAGATGGTCACTACAATTAGGAATGACATCTAGGCTGCCCCTGAGAATTCGGCAAACACCGCTAGCATTGGCGCTTTAAGTGATTGCCTGTTTTCGAGGAAAGTTATCAGTTGTTCCCGGAAGTTCGAAAACGTGTATTTATGTCATCATCCTCTATCGGGGTAAAATTCCAGAGTCGTTCGACAAGCGCGGTGGTTCAACCTGCGTGGAATTCTCCCTGTCAGGTTGCCCAATACTTGATAATGGATTAGCATAGAGGGGAAGATCCCTCCAGTTTCTTCTATTTTTATGACAAATTCGTGGCCCCAGGGCCACTCCATCATTAGTCTTTTGTTGGTGGAGCGCGAGTACGTCCCA
This sequence comes from Ommatoiulus sabulosus, assembly GCA_034697705.1. Classification (NCBI taxonomy): domain Eukaryota; kingdom Metazoa; phylum Arthropoda; class Diplopoda; order Julida; family Julidae; genus Ommatoiulus; species Ommatoiulus sabulosus. The sequence continues at coordinate 14,602 of JAQGAO010001099.1, read as the reverse complement.
GAGCGGGAGCGCCGTAATCGCCGTGCATGGCTTTGAAGTCCAATCAAAATATTTTAGAGTTTTGTTACAGAGCCCAGATCCCCTTGCATATCCCTTAATTTGATAAATCCGACGATGTTATTTCTATGCGCCTATTGTTATTTCAGATGCCCTCTTCTTCGGAGGGAAATCAAACACAGTTCATGCCTCCAAATCAAATGATGAAATAAAAAAGAGCAGCCAAAGACAGGGAAAATTGGATGGGAAAAATAATTCATTATTTCCCCTTAAAAGGACTGCATGCCTCACCGGAAACGCACCGGTTCGAAGGCGGCTCGCGCGAGCTGCAGGTTTTTTTATTGGAAAATCAATGAAAAGTAAAGTTTCATTGAACAGGAAATTGTCAATTTCGAAATTTTCAGCGTTTATGGTTGTGGCACATTTTTTGGTATCTGCTCCCCTGGCGACGCCCTTTCACTTTTATCAACTTTCCGCGCCTTTGCGCTGCCCATAAAGCGGAAGAAGAACGAGGTTTTGCGGGAGAGTTTTCATGTCTGGCTGCTCTTGTAAAGGGAAATCCCGCGCTGTGAACGACTCCGAGAAAAGATGCTCGAGTCTTTTTCCTTTTTATTAACCAATAAATGCGAGCCTGCTAGCAGTTCCGGGTTGATTCGCGATGCTTCAGAACGTCAGCGCATTGTAGATGAACCGGAAGTACCAAAATGGGGGCGTAGTTCTCGGCTCAAATTGGCTGTAGACCCATCGTCCGAGGTGTCAAACTGACCAGCGCGGACCGGACATCTGACTGAAAATGCGCACGGATCTAAAATTAGATGGGAAAACTGAGAAACGTCCGAAAACCCAGAATCCAAGCGTCTTTTGAAGGCTGGAGGGCTTCATAAAAATATGAAACGAACGAAATGTTGCGTCGTCCAAATTTCTTCCATGACTGAAAGTGGTAATGATCGTGATTGGTTAATTTTTGCGTAGACCACATCGTCCAAGATGTCAAATTGGCTCTTTGGGGACGCGAATTTATGTTAAGTTTATTTCCAGAAGAAATGTTACTGGAAAAATTGAAAGGGGTTTGAAAATCGTCCTTGCGACCATTTATATATGCAAATGAATCACTTTGTTAATTGCACCGTTGCACCTGAATTTCGTGGGCATGCTTAACGAATTGATGCTGGCCGTAAAGGGAATTCGGTCGCAGAAATGCAGTATTTATGGCTAGAGTGGCTTTCGCTAGAAACAGATGGTCAGCTCCCCACCTAGATATGGATCCGTTGCAAATTCGAAGCGGCCATCGATTGCTTTTTTTTTGACAAGACGGATGGACGATATCCAGGCTTACGCGTATCAGGGTGCACGATGACCTCGTATGATTTTGTAAAGTTCTTGTGACAGCTCGTCTGTGTGGACTTACCTAGCTTGTTTTTCTCCTCATCGTATCTATGGGTCTACCATAGTACATGCGGGTCTTTTGATCGCGTCACGATTTTTGCTGCAAAAAATGAACGTGTTTTTATCATTTGACAACCAAATCAGTCTCCTTTCAACCTTCTGAGCAAAATTCCTAAACCGGTTTGTTTGGTCCACTTGAACGCTTGCCCAGTGGGGAAATTCCATTGTGCTTGGATGCTCGATCAGTACTATCGCGCAAGGGAAATAAATATACAATACATGGGATATCTAAGAAGTCTGCCATTTTAAGTCCATTGTTGCATATTACAAAAATTACTCAGTTTACTGTTGATATCATGATTAATAAGAACAAGAATACAAACTTTGCTCAGTATAATCAAGAATAAGAACAAGAATTAAGAGCAAGATCAAGAAATACCAAAACGTCAACGAAGTTAAATATCTGAAGAAAAAAAACAGAATACCAACGATTCTCGTTAACGTAAACCAACATAACAAGAAATCTATATAACGGAAACCCACGATTCTCAAGATCAAAACACTAACACCTTTTAAGATTGACACAACCCAGAACACAAATTATTCCCAAAATCTACAAGAATAAGAACAACGATTTGCAAGATTAGCAGAAACTAAAACATCAACGACTTTCAAGTTCAACGAAAGCAAAATCGATATTATCCAGATTAAAGAAAACCTTTACACCAACGATTCTCAAGATCGACAAAAACCAGAACACAAATTATTTTCAAAATAAACGAAAACCAAAGATCAGAAGATCAATGGTTTTCAAGATCAACAACGCCCAGGACACCAATGATTCTAAGCATAAACAAGAACCAGAACAGTATTCTCAAAATCAACAAAATTCCTTACATCAAAGATGCATAAGTTTCTATAATGACATGAATCCCGAGGTTTTTAGGTCAACAAAACATGCAGGAACACTCTTGATCGCAGAGTTGGTGGAGCACCAGAATCGCTGAAGAATCTTCGCTAGTGCTCCAGAAAATCATCAGTTCGATAGAAAAAATTGCCCTCTAAAGCCTGAATCGCCAAAGGACATCGAAGACCTCACTGAAGATGCTCGAATATTCACTCCGGATCCTGCGCAGCTCAGGCTCTGTTGTTTCAAAAATGGTTTAAATGTATTTTTCTCAACATCAACAGCATCGCAATCGTCCATTATAAGCAGTGCTGAAAGACACGTCAGCTTAGTGAGTGCCAAAATGTACGAAGTTTTCGCCTCATGATCCGCAGACTTGATTCCGTAGGAACGCGTCCGACGAGCGATTTGAATTGGTTTTCGAACCTGGGCTTGAGGGGGTATTACGATAACATAAGGCACCGTTCATGCAGATATGACAACGTTTTTGACACGACTGTCCACGTATGCATCCGTGAACAAAGGCATTAGCGGATCCGTTGATCCAGGACGGATCAACGCGCGTTCCCACGCAGGCCATTGGACGGACGAAATCTCTTGATCTCTCCAACATGATGCATGGAATAAAAGATGGCGAGTGACACCTTTGACATACTTTCGAGACTGTCATCGCCAGAATTGAAACAATCCCTAAGCTCGAAAGGTGTGACGGACGGGGAATTGCATAGAAAGTTGAAAGAAAAAGTTGGCTGATTTTGAGAGTCCATCCAGACTGGTTTTAGTGATTTTCTGTTATTTTCTGACACTTGTATTTATCATACACGGCTCTGGACGATGTAAGTTCATTACTTGCAATTCCCTGAATGTTATAAATAATACTTATACATATATTTAGGAATAGTTTTCCCTTATGTAGAAATGTATCATCCGTTTATTATCGTCGTTGCAACAAAATATTAAATTTTTCTATGTAACATATGTAACTGAGTATGTAAATAATGCAGAGATTCGCACATGAAATGAACACATATTGAGAAATCTATTTACATATATACATGTATAAAGAAAAGCTGTATGTTTCGGGCGTTATGGATGGCTGGCTTGATGCTTGACTGGTTTCCGGGGGCCGCGGTTATACGGAGCCCCGTATACGCTGAACATTACTTTTTTTTCGTTTTGTACTTGATGACCGCAGAACGCGTACAAAACGCAAAAAAATTAGATCTTCCGAACTGGGGCTCCGTATGTTTTGTGGTTCGTTCATTAAGCCTACTCCGTCGCTTTCACTCAATCGTTTCGTTCTATCGGTAAGTACAGCCCGGGCATAGCCGGGCAAACCAGCTAGTGTAATATAATTGTGAGCCTAAGAAATAACTAAGTAGCTGTGGAGATTAACTAACATAGCAAAGTTACAAGTTTCAATAGTATACAACTACCAGTTTTATTTATGCATCTTTATTTCTTGATAAACTTTTAAAAATGAAAAACAACTGGAAATTAATATTCACAATCACCGCTTATAATCGTGTGAAATGTTTTCGGAGCCAACGTTAGAAATTTATTCCATTGCAATTGGTGAATTTTTTTTCTGTAGTCCCGCCAACTATTTTATGAAAGATATTTAAGACAATGTTACCCAATATTGATTCGCAACATTTCCATTTTAGCCTAAATTCCTCCATTTCTGAGATACACATTGCATGCAAACGCCTGGCAGAAGGATTTCGGGTCGATCCAGAGCATGCGTTCAATAACTCCGAAGCATGTTTTTGAAAGAATCTTAAAACATCAATGTTAAATGTAACCCGATATATCCTTCCATAACTTTTTCAATGGCATCATTGCATCTAAATGCAGTCTACTCGTCAGTCGATTGGCAACTCGTTTCTGTCAAAGTGGCTGAGGCTGAGGCAGATTTCCGCTCCACCCTGCACGATGTCAGTCATGTAACCGTTGGCGTATTTCATAGCCATCGAATGCACTTGAGATTCGGTCTGTATTAGCGAAGCCTTTGCTCTTTTCTGTTTTCCGAAAGCATCGCAATCTCGAATGGTATCGTAAGAAGGCGCGTAACAGTGGGAAAATGTGTGCGGGAGAACGGGCGTAATGACTCCGAAATCACATTAGGTACGTGACGGTTGGCAGCAATCAAAGTGATTATTTGTGTTTGGCAAATCTCAACAGTTGCGCAGCAATCTTCCAAATTGAAATATCCATTATTGATAGCGTCGGGCTGGCTTTATAGACAAAAGGATGGTTATGGACCTGCAAGACGCAACGGCAACCTCCGATATTAATACATTCTCCGGGCTTTATGAGACGCTGCTACTGCTGCTGAAAAACTCTGGGCTAGATGGAGACTTTCGGATGGGCACTTAAAGGAATGATGATGGCATTTTTTTTTTCTTTTTTTTGGGTTTTTTTCTTTTTCTCCATCAAAGCGCAATGCGCATTCCTGCGCCAAGCAAAAAGGTGCGAGGGTTTCAGGGACGGTAACGAGCTGGAAAGTCGAGGGAATTCTCAAAAATGCATCATTTCGGACTGGAGAATCGTCGATTGCTTTGCTTTTCTGGCTGAAAGTCGAAAAATTGATCCTTGACGCGGCAAATTATTGCGGATGGAATTTCGAAAGTGCGGCGCTGCGTCCCGACTCTGCACTTGGAGAAGGTAATAAAAGCATGCGCGTCTCCATTGCCGAGGGTCAGTGCCAGAAAAAAGCCAATGTACAAGTTGGTGGACACTTAGAGAACCCACGAAAACAACGCGGGGGTAATTTGATGTGGGTTCGTTTTTTGGTCGTTGCTTGTGGCTTGTTGACTTGCAGGAAAATAAAGCTGACTGAAAATTCTGTGAAAGTCGGCCATCCGTCATCAATGACTCAATTGTCATCAAAGCAGTCAAAGAACAATAGTCGCTCACTACAACTTATAAATTGTATTTTTTTATATTTTAATATTTCAATACAGCATAATTGTACACCATAATTTTAAGTTATCAATATCTGAAGAAAAAGCTAAAATTGTGGCGATTTCTGATTCTGAAAGGGGGATTTTCAAACATAAAATGCAATCTGCGAGTAGAATTGAACTACTTTCGTACTAAGATGCAGTTTGATGATTGGAGTTTTATTGACTTAAATATAAACAATAATAAAATGGAAGAAATTTCCGAAAAACGGTTATTTTGGTTGTAGCCTACTATCATTCTTACTTTGATTGAAATCCATCAGGGATTTCAAAGTTGCAGTTAAAAATGCACATTTTTTTCCATTTTATTATTGTTTATATTTAAGACAGTAAAACTCCAATTATCAAACTGCATTTTAGTACGAAAGTAGTTCAATTCCACTCGCAAATTTGCATTTTATGTTTGAAAATCTCCCTTTTTCAGATATTGATAACTTATTATTGGTTGTATTGAAATATTAAAATATAACCAGTTTGCAAACAATTGTTACAGATGTATTGCACAACTTATACGGACATCTACAGTTAGTTTATCATCAGTTTGCAGTATTCGATCAAAAATTCATCAATTTGCAATCAGTTTTTATTCGTGAGGACCTCATATCTATAGCTCAAATTAACACATTTTCACTTGCATTACCCAAATAATTGTTGTTGTACAAAACGTGTCGATTTGTACCCTCAGGCCTAGCTTATCTCGACCATTGATAAAATTAATTGTGTTTTTGTTTCCAATTTTGTGATTTAATCTTCGCTTAAAATCGCTCATTGCTGTCGACTTTGGCTACAGTGGATGCACTTTTTCTTTGCTGGCATCACCTCGATCAAAATGTGCGTGGCATCACGCCAATTACACGGAAGGAAGGAAGGAAGGAAGGAAGAAGGAAAAAAGAATTAGGAAGAAGTAAAGAAAACGGGAGATGATAGCCTTTAATATGACTCGCTGGACCGGAATGAGCTTCGAGATATCCCGAGATCGTAATTTGATCAACATCGCTCAGCACTCATTTAGCAATCAGGGCACGCGTTGCCAGCCGTTAGCGTTTCTTGCCACTGCTGCTAATGGCCATCAGTCGAGTATCTTTCTTATTGGTTAGTTGCGGGGTGTTGAGAATCACGTGTGATATATATAAGAGAATTAATTAGGTTTATTTCGATCAATGCAATCACCACCGTGGTGCGCTTCGACCTCTAAACACGGAACGGAACATCTTGAAAATAGGAGAAAATTGGTTGGTTTTGCTTACGTGGAAAAACTAATGTTAACTGAAAACAGGTGGTCAACCTATTTCTGTTTAAGATGCTGCAACAAGTTTGCGGCAGTTTTTGAAACCATTTGATAATTTTTTTTGCATTCAGTTCACTTTTTCGCAAACAGTTTTCGCAAACAGTTAGCTGCATGTTTTCGAAGCCAGTTGTAAGGAATATAATTTCCAAATTTATTTTCCCCATTTGATCAATCTAAGATCTAACTTATTCATGATCATGATCTACATGTAGCTATTCAATGTTATGAAATATTCAAATTCTCCCCAATCAAAATTGTCCGTTCAAATTTGCAATCATTCTAACTTTGTTTATTTAATAAACAACAACAAAATAACCGATAGAATTTAGCGTTTGAAAAAATTAAACAACAAGAGCAATTAAGAAAAACTTTGAAGTTACAATCCTTCCTTAAACGTAAGTTTTATAGTTTTTAATATTGTCTACATGCTGATGGAAAGTGACCATAAACTAAAAATTGTTGGCAAACCGATATCCGCACAAAATGATCTAGCAAGCTGTTCGGAAACAGGTTATATTTGAAATAAATATAATCATTTTTAAATGATGGCGCTTCGCTCGACTGACGCTCGTTCAACGCCACCTAGGGCGCTCTTGTTGTTTCGTATCTACTGTAGTGCATGGCATGTGTAACACGGGCGGTAGTGGGGTGATATTAAAGGGCTGCTGCGAGCTGTTAATTTGTCACCCAAGCCTCGCTTCTCTCACATTTGGCGCATGGTACTTATTATGTATACCAAAATGGAAGCCTTGGCATCTGCAAAATTCATGCATTTTCATGGGATTACTTCGTTCTCCTCCCTTGTCATTACGAGGCACCGATAGATGGCCTGGGGCGGGGATGCGCACGCTCGCCTATTACCATTTAGCAGACGCTTCACATTGTCCATTTCGGCGAGTGTCACCACGCATTTACTGTGACACGGAGCTGGGAGATGGGGAGGAAATGTCCTGCTTCTGCTGCCTCTATATTCTGCCTGCATCTATGCGCAAATCGCAATTTTCTACCCATTAAAATGCCCAACAACAAAGATCATCGCCGCCTGACGTCACTTCTTTGTTTTTCAATATACTAGTTGCCAGATGGCGTTAGGAGCGAGTCACCCAACTCTTTGTTGGTGCTCGGAAGGTCGTACGTCCCAATGCGCATAACTGGAAAAAAATCATTGAGCGTTCAACGTAGCAATAATTTGCATTTACAAACGTTTCCTTTTTTATGATCCATTTTCAGTTAATCCTTCCTTTACTATAAAACTAAGTTGTTCAGAATTGTTTGGTTGTCGGCATGGTGCGGGTACGGTCCCCTGATTAGTGGAAATCGATCCGGCATCGAGATTTCTTTCCACTTATCCGGTTTTCACTTAATACAGTGTAGCTTAATCTCTTAGAAGAGTATTTATTGATAAAAAAACATAAACAAAGCTTAGCTGTTAGCAGTAAGATCTAGCGATAGAAGAGGAGAAACAGTAAAATGTACAGGTTGATCAACAGGAACAACAATAAAAGTAGTCAGAAATTACTGAACAATGTACTTACAATGATTAATATAGTACAGCTAGTACCTCCATTTAATAGTGTAGAATGAAAGGCACGATTTTCTTCAATTCTGGTACATCGTAATTCATGCACACTTACACTGTAGCATATACTCATTGTTGCCAAATATTTTTATGTACTGAAAACCGGGAATTTTCCCTATCCTGTTGTATACAGTAAGTAAATGCGCCGTACTGACTGTTGTCAAAGATTCATTATAGACGGCAAGGCGTGATTTCCACTTATCCGGTTTTAAATATTCATAAAGCTGCAAATGGGGATTGCAAATAATTGTCACATAGCCGGTTTTTTATTTAGGACTTTTTACTTATCGGGCTTTATATATAACATAGAAAACGCATTCAAAAAGCTCGGAGCTTTTGAAATGTTTTGCATTTATCGTGTTTTTTTACTTATCGGATTTCTACTTATCCGGGTTCGACTGCAATCTCATTAAGTTTAGTTGTCGGTATTTATACAGCTCCATGTGAGCGCCGTTTATTGAGAGTTTGGTCTACAGTCGAACCCGGATAAATAGAAACCTGATAAGTGAAAAAACCTCATAAATGCAAAACATTTCAAAACCCCGAACTTTTTGAATACGTTTTCTATGTTATATAAAACCCAATAAGTGAAAACCTTCTAAATGAAAAACCCGGCTATGTAGCAATTATTTGCAAGTCTAATGTGCAGGTTTTGTGTATATTTAAGACCGAATAAGTGGAAATCACGCCTCGCAGTCTATAGTACATCTTTAGCAGCAGTTAGTACGGCGCATTTATACTCATAGCAGGATAGGGGAAATTCCCGATTTTTAGTACATAAAACTATTTGGCAACAGTGAGTGCGGTACAGTGTACGTGTACATGAATTATACAAAGTACCAGAATTAAAGAAAGTTTCTGACTACTTTTATTGAACGTTCCTGCTGATCAACGTGTATACATTTTATTGTTTCTCCTGTTCTATGGCTAGATCGATTTACTGTTGAATGTACATGTATTCGTTATTAAGCTTTGTTTATACGTTTTTATCAATAAATGCTCTTCTAAGAGATAAAGATACACTGTAGTTGTCTAATCTGGGCAGGAACTGATCTAATTTGAGAGCATCGCGCAAAAACCGGATAAATGCACACAATTTCGATGCCCGGTCGATTTCCACTTATCAGGGTTCGAATGTGTTTGGAGTTTTCCTCAATTTCCATCGACTCTGTTTCTAATGTGGAAAAGACTTCGGGTTCACCTTGATTTTTTAAATGCTCCTACACCTAACGAGGAAATATTACGCAAATCAAAATATTTGAAAAAATGGACTGAAAACGTGTATGCATAAATGCTTTGCTGCACATATTTAATTTTATTTTGAGTTGAACCTACTTTTTGCTCGTCCTACAGTATACGCGTTTATTCATCGGATTGTTGGGTTTGGCATTCAAATAAGCAACTTCGCTTAATGCGATTGGTTGCTTCTACCTCCGCTTTTGAATCATGCTAAAAGGTGTCGATTTTAATCAGGCGATCAAATATTTGCCGACGTTTTAAGGTAATGAAACATGCACTGCGTGTGCTTAATAACTGCGATGGTTTTGTGAATGCGTCGAGTGATGTAAATGACAGACGGACATAGAATGCATGCGTGCACAGCTCGATAATTTCACGCATAATCGACGTGTTTAGTTGATTCGCATCGTGATCTACATAACGAGGTTTGAAGTTTAGAAAAATGCGACAAGACTGAAGGGATTCTGACTCAACGATTGATGTCGATTAGTTGGCATTCAAATTGAAGCAAGAGCTGTGAAATTAGCAAATTGTCTTTTGATGATTTGGCCTCATTTTGTGCTAAATTTAACCAAGTGCTTCGAAATTCATACCAACTGATGCGTAAATTAAAAATGAGAGCGATTGGTAATTTTGCCATAACATTAATTTGTATACTGAACTGGAATGTTGGGATTTTTCTTATAATAATTCGGCCATGATCGTCTTCTTTCCCTGCCAGTTTTTAAATGAAATAGATTGCTATTGTTGCCTATCCCAAACCCGGGTAAATGGGGAGGGTTGTGCAGATGAGTGGCGATGCGCTGCGTTTTACAGAACCGACAACACGATTAATATTTGCAGCCGGAGCATCAATGGCTCCGATCTATGACAGACAACAACGGGCGCAGCACCCGCGTTGATGATGATGAAACCGGAGCAAAAGCTTCGAAATTTACAAATTGTATGTTTTAGCTCAAATTTCACATACAAAAACATGTTTTATTTACATAAGCTGCATATTAAAAAACGTGGAATACAAATTCCTAGAAACGTTTATATCTTGCCGACATGTTTTGACACTTCGAAAAGGTGTACATGCATGGTTACTTGGAAACAGAGCATAGAAACTTGTTGACATTTCTTTTTTTATCATTTGCATTTATGTTTTCTATGAGATATGGTCATGGTTGATGTTGGACGTGTCTAGCATGAAATAATAAGGGACCATTTTGTTATTTGTTTGTAATGGACCCGCCATCATGTCATGGCGGGCAAAATGAGGAGGAAACCTAACGTGGCGTCATTATGTGACGATAGTTGGACAACTTTGAAAAATTGATATTGAGCGTTTCTATACTGACGCGTTATCACCTCGAAAGAATAATAAATGATTCAAACCAATGTCAAAAAAATGCAGATTAATGGCCAAACACTGCGGCAGGTGGAGGTGTCCGTATGCGAGGACATGAATTCGTACCTCCAATATGGATTTGCCATCGAGATGCCCCATGGGGCAATTAACTCCTGTTCAAATTCGTTTGTTTTCCCTAATGAAGTGTATTTGTGTTATTGGGATTATTACAAATAGCCGGTGTGCTTTTTGACAACTTCATTACTGGAAAACGCGGTGCTCCGGAAAGGTGGAGCTGCTGCCAGGAAAAACGCCTTTGTTGCGACCCGTTAATCTGTCTAATGGCGGAGAAAGGGTGTGTTAATAACGAGCCCAGGTGCAAATTATTCGGTTAATCAGGATAAAACGGCTTTGTTTGGCCAGGCACACTTGCTGCAATTAGACAAATGAAATGGTGCGTTTAGGGAAGAAAGGTTGCGCCACTCCAACGTCATGGGAAACCCCGTAGTGCGCACTCGGAAAATTCCCCTTGCAAAAGGAAAGGGAAATCCCGTTGCGGAAAAGAAATTGGGAGATTGTTGTTGGCTCAGCAACAGGTGCCGCCAAATGTTCTTGATATCACATAACGCGATTCCGAAAAAGATGGTAAAGACTATAGCTTGATCTTTGAGTTATCTGAGTTCGTCTTAAACGAAGAAATTAACATTATTCGATGTACATGTATATCCTTGGACGAGGATTGGAAATTAGTTCATACTATCAGGATTTCTGTTTAAACGAGTTCGTCTTATTGATTCTGGAATGTGGTAGAGTTTAGTAAGAATTTATAAACTATCTTTGAGTTTGTTAAGGCCGTCACACACGAGGAAAGTTATATCTGGAAATACGGCATGTTCAAAAAGTTGTTTTTTAGAATAAGAATCACGAGAAATGAAATGTTTTAATTTGTCAATTATGAAAACATAAATGAAGTCTATATTACTTTCAGTTTGAAATGTTCCTTTTTTAAAAAGATATGGTTAGTAAATTCTCAGAAATATTTGTTGGACTTTTCGGTCACGCGTATATAAACTTGCCAAGTTTACAGATATTACTTTCCCCTTGTGTGACGGCCTTTATGCATATTATACTTTTATGCCGTTAAATGTTATTGACGGCTGTTGTTTTTATACAATGCAATTGATATGACTATAGCAGCAGCAGTTAACATGCAGTTGACTTCTTGGCTAATTGATTCACGTTTCTTACTTTTTGTTTAAGAAGCGTCGATTAACTTGCATCTTTAGCAAGTTGATAACAGCATATTCTGATACAAATCGATGCATCTTGCGGGTTTTTCTATATTTTTGCTTTCTTGGGGACCTTCAGATGACCATTCCTTACCAGAAGCGCGTCAACCTCGGATGTTTGCTATCACATATTCCTTCATCGTTTTCGCTCAAAATAAGTTACCTGAGAGCCATTTTTTTAGGAAATTTTCCGGTTGCCGTTGCTTGCTTTGGGTACTTTTTTGGCGCGGAGGCGCGTGAACATGCCATTGGCAGAAGCGCCGCCTAAATCCGTATATCGATGATTGCTTTAGATGTCGGCATCGCAAAGCCCTCATTTGATCCCCACTATATTCAAACCCACTTTTGACCAATTTTTACGCTCTTTTAAGCGCACGAATCCGTCTATCACCCTGGGGTTTGGCATCGCATTCACTGCCGATTAGGCCCCACTTCCCAATATCGTATGCAAAAGGCATTCAAAGGGAAACTCGAACCGCCCATGATGGCAACGCTTCACTCCATCGCCCAATGCTTCAGATATATGGAAAATGTTCGGCTACTTTTGACTAACCAAAAAAAATAGCGATCAATTTGTGATTTTTTTTTTGCCGAAATCTTGCGTGCATGCCGCGACTTCTCCTCCCTGTGTTTTTAGCCCGAACCAAATAAGGTTATTTCGCAGGGTGTATTATACCGGTAGCCAAACGCCATCCGAATAATAATTCTGGTTTTCTCCATTCGGGCCCCTGGAGAGTTTAGAAATTTTCGTGATTTTCGAGCCTGCTTTCGCGGCCTTTTAACACATTGCAATGGTTGGTGTATTCATGTACGAAGTATACTGTACATGTATGTACAATCCGAATCGTAAATTTCGACATGTGCTGAAATAACGTTGGCACATTTTTTTACTTACGTGTGCATCAAAAATATTGACAAAATTCGATTGAAATATTATTTTGACATTAATGTTATGCCCAGACATGATGTTTCTGATTCGTATACTTGCTCAACAGTATAGTCAGAAAAATCTCTGAAAATTTGCTGAATTTCTATTTCATATATGAAATAGAAATAGAAATAGAAAAATATGAAATAGAAATGCCATTTAAATATATTTGTTGTCTATCAAGTTTTTTCCTCATTAAGAAATGTAATTTAATAAAAAAAAACTGTTTTAGGTGAAAGCGAGTGTTTGCGGCATGTTGCTAGATTGTTATACTTCTTGTTCAACCTTACAGTATAATTTACATTATCCATGTACGTTTAACCGTTAACATGTCACCAATCACACGTTTCTATACCAACATATTTTTTAATACTTGTTGTAGTGTGAGAAAGTCATTATGATGCGCCCTTTACAGGTATTCATTGCGGCGTTCAAGTATACATTTTGAAAACATCTTATTGGAAGTAGTTTTTTTAAAATTATCATAATTCAGCAAGTCCACATCCACGTATACTCTATATGTTCCAGCAGTTATGGTACCATCAATAAAATGAAAATTTCCGTCACCAACGATTTCCATACAGCCCAAAGTCACCTCCATGGATTCTAAACGCTATAGAGAGGATGTTTTTCGAAAAAGAGGTCATTGTCCTTTTATGACTGCTTATTTAAAATATTTATCATAGTTTGTGGTGCCGCAACTTTCCAAAACATTTATGAAGACCCCTTTGGATTTGAATCCATCTAACGCCCTGTCGATTTTCTCTATGCATGAACAACGTGTTCTGCTTTTGTTTATGACAGTTTCCGTCACTTCTTTATAATTTTAGGGTTGAATATTCTGCTATTTTCGATTCATTTGCAGTCTCTCGATATTGTATTACCACTAAAACGCAATTGGATAACATTCTCACTTTGCAATCGAGATCTCATTGTGTTTAGGAGCCATTATGAACTATGTGGAGAAACACTGTGGTTAGTCCTTGAAACCTAAACTTAAATAAGCATAAAAATTATTAGGTAAAAATAACCAATTATAGCAAGTTATCAGCAAACTTTCTTTTGTGAAAGAATTGCTTTGTTTTGACGTAAACCGTGTAATGCAAGTGTTATTATAAATGTGCTTTGGAAAATATACTACATTTAATTTATCCGCGAACAACAGTTTCCACGGTTTTACATTCCTGCGAATTTCCCTCACAAAGATTGAAATTGGTGGTTTTTGTGCTCCCACATTTACGAAACTGGTGTAAACATTTTAACGAGTAAAATTTTTCCCCGTACATAAATACACTATACAGCGTGAGTAAAAAGTCTCTTCCACCTCCCCCCAAATGAACAGAATGGGTGCAAATGGGAAAAATCACATATGGGGAACATAGAGTAACCATAGGGTGCGGAATGCAATGGTGCCTATGAATTTCGATTGCATAGGTCCTATGTCTTAAACGGTAATAGCTACGAAGAAAACGTCAATTAGAAAGTTGTAGGGCGTCAAAACATTAGTTTAATGGCTCCATTTGCAACATTTAATACCACTACATTGCAGGGAAATCTTGATTCCTAAAACAAACCAGGCCCTAGAGCTTTCCTGCAATTTAACGGTGTTATGCATGGGTGCAAACCTACAAGAAACCCAGAAGTCAAACGTTGTGTGGCGATCGATAATTAAATGTTGCAAATGGAGCCA
>JAQGAO010001098.1:0-26617 GCA_034697705.1 Ommatoiulus sabulosus | reverse complement strand
AAAGCACATTTCTCCAAAACTCCATTGGTTTGTTAGCATTTGCCTTAGCAAACATTATAAACGTGTAAATAAAAAAAAACATACTGCATGGCCAAATACTTTTTTTGCTCACTGTATACAGTAGTTGCATTCATGTTTTAGCAAGTTTGTCTAAGCTTTATACATATTGTATAGCAATGTTCAATATACAGGCTGCTTTATAATCGGTATACATGTACATAATTTAGAATTAGAAAATGAACTCGGATAGACAGAGGTTATACAGGTCAAAACGATTGATGCATCGCCCTTCTGCTTCATGATGCAATCATTCAAGACTACCTATAGTTTCAATCAAAAATCAACTTAATGCTTTTAGGTATTCGGAATATTGTCATATCCGGCCTTTATGGACACCAATTTCTATAGAACTTTTCTAGCTCATTTATTCTTTAAAAATAAGTATGACGAGATTGAGTCATGCAGGATTCTGAATAATTTTTCATAAAATTTCAGAGCTTTCTCAGCATGCATGCACGCGAAATCTGTCACGTAATTTCTGATGCATATAAAGTACATGTACAGTATATTTTCTACATGCAGGTTGCAGCTAGTTGTCAGTCTTTACACCCACATGCATACAGTACCTAAAAATCGCAATTGCGCCATTACCCGAATTGTGACCTAAGAATACTATTTCAATCGGAACTTTCCATTGTTATCGCCGTAAAACGTATTTTATTGCACAATTGCATCATAAAAGTTGGAGACAGCTGCTATTTCTATAAATGCAAACTCAGTGTTGATTTAGCATATAAGACAGGCGTTAATTAACAAGTCTGATGTATTGTATTTTCTTAGTAACCATTTTCTGCAGGATCAGCATTCATACATGCATGTACTGTATGCATGCATACGTGTTTTTGCTAATGTGTTTTTGTTCTTATTTGTGATCCTGAACGTTATTCATCAAGCTGTACACAAGTTGCAGGCATGAATGGCTATGAAAAATAAATGACGATGTATATTGTACATATAATCACTAAGACATTACAACAAAAGTGCTTGGACTACATGTATGAAACACATGAAAATGGCAGCCGCTCATCAACTGTCAATACTTAATGAGTTTTTGCCACATTCAATATAAGGGATTAAAACATATTTTCATGCAAATGCAGATTTTTTGTGAATCACTATTGCTCATTAGGCTTTGTTTGAGTATCCCTGGTAAAATGAGTTGCGGTATATTTTTTTCAAAAGCGCTTTAGTGTAATCCTCGTTGTTTATGGCTTTAATTGCTAATTATGCAGCGAACATTTAAAAAAACAACACCGTATAGCCTAGTTTCGAAAACAAATATTGGTGTATCTGTTTTGCAATGTCATTCCTGCATGGAAAACAGAAAACATCCTCATTTTCATTTCCTGGAATGCCTGATTATATTGCTGCAGTAACCATTTTAAAGTGCATGAACATGCGTTGGTTAGTCATTTTGGAAAACCTTGATTTTAAGTTGTTTAGTATACCTCATTTAAAGTTTCCTCACTGTATGCACACGGTATTTTCCTCGTCTTGTCTATTGTTACTATAAGTCCTAAATTCGAAGAAAATGTTTTAGATCGTGTGATTTTTTAAAACAAATGTGACAGTCATCTATTTGTCCCAGAGTATAGATATGCTACTTTGATATCCAAAACAATGAGTATATTTTTCTACAGTATGTTCATTGTTCAATGTTCTGGGTTCATTAACATATCCAACGGTGCCTCACCATGTTGGTATCTTTCGTGTTTCAATCAGTGCGATGGACAGACTTAGGAATTTCAACAATTCGCTTTCCTTTAATGGTCCAGATTTACCCCTGGCTCCTTCAAGAGTCTTTCGTAATTTGGAAGCTTAGACAGGCCACAAACTTTATGGCCCTCTCATGACCTGTATAGGTGAATTTTCACCACATAAATCAAGCGGTCAGGGTCTCACCTGAACAGAAGGTTACAGAAAATCACGCGGAAATAAAAGAAGTCGATCCGCCATTCAGCGAAGAGACAATCATACATGGATGATTATTTTGACTTAAATGACAACCGGAATAATGTGGCTTTTGTGCGGTTGACCATGTGGTAGCCCATCATTTCTCCCGTGGCACACTGGCCTTCATCCACTCGAGAAATCAGAATGGTGACCACCCCTGGAGACCACTTCCCTTCCAATTGCAGCAAACATGACGCTTTCGCAGTCATAGAACACCATCGTGTCTTCTGCCATTCAGCACTGGGAATATATCACGTCAGACAAGAAGAAACTCTGGGACCCCCCAGACAGTTGAAGCACTGCGTGCTTGTCAAAAAACCCTTTCTAGGAGGCCGTTTTTGGCTTTTATGAACCCTGAGATGGGAGTTGGTGAAACCTGATGCAAACCATCGTTGATGAATCTTGGCCCACTGTGCCGGCATGATGCAGGATATAAGGGCTTGTAGCTAGGGAATGGCTCTATTATTTTTCTACATGCAAGCGGTTTGGCATCAAGAGACTTCAATTCCTCAATTGGTAATGAACCAGTCATGAACCACTGGAGTCATCAAAAGGCATTTGAATATGTAATTGTGTTTGTAAGTGATGATACCTTGCATAATTACTACTCTAATGTGGCTAGACTATAGCATATTCGACATTTTCCCGAAAATCTGTAATTTTTTCTTGACCAGAGCAGCGGCATTTGATTTTTTAAAGCAAGAATTCTGTTTTGAAACATTCCTGTTATTTTTACTGCTTACAAAAGTAATTGCAATTACCAAGAAGTAAAGTTGTGGTAATTCTTACAAATATAAATCAATTTTGGATGCTTTGGATTTGCTACTTTAACACTTTTAATTATTTATTTTTCACTTCCTAGAAAAATATCATTTGGTTGCCATCACTTGTATACTGTATATATGATTAAGTGGTGATATTCTATTCAAAGATTTTACTGTTGCTTATACTAAACATGTAAAGCACAAGAAATTTCTCGTCTGAAGTTTTTACATTATGATATACATATGTAACAACAAATGTTTCTTTCTCAAGGATTCTGTATATCCCCTTTTGCGTAAATATATACGCTTGTATTACTGTTTTATGTGAAATGCCATGCCGTTTTTCACTTTTTTTCGCAAGCAATTGCTTCCCTGAGGTGGAAAAAATCATAATTCTATTGTTCTTGCCTTCAGTTAGAGAACTCTCGTATTTCTAAAATACTTTTTAAACCTTAAGAACGAGTGTTTATGGAAAATAGCACCCAAAGTTCTGTAGGCACTAAGATTTTGTATTTTGCAGCTTCGTTTAGTAATTTAACAAAGATGAGGCTTAAACTAGCTCCACAGCTTTTTAAAAGCACTTAATATCATAATACCTGATGAATTGCATGAACTTTGCCAGCAAAGGGTAGAATAAGTTAAATACAAACTCCTCCATGTTGTGAGTATACACTGTAGTTCAAGCCCCAGTTTATAATTGCAATTTGTGCAATAAATTGACTTTATATAGAACAGAAATAATGCATATTCAAGGACCATAAAATGCCATCGATTATGAAGAGGTCGAATTCCAAATAACCCTCTTCCCCAATGAATCCACTTAGATTGCCTGAAGCTTACTGTAAGGAAAAAATCTTGAAAAAAATGCATCCAATTTAATTACTAACGATTTCCCAATAAAGGACATGAAGATAAAAGTAATTTCACTGGTTGAATATTATAATTATATTTTATAGGGTGAAAAAAATCGCTGCACAGAAAACAGTATATTAACTTAAGCAAAGACTTTGAGGCGACACTATATAGTTATCATAATGCAGTTGCAATTGAAAATTATATCTAATCAACAAACAGTACATGTAGTACTCTGTAGAGCTCTTTAGGCAACAATGTACATAAATTTTCAACTATCAATAATTTATAATCAATTGGCCATTCATATCGACGATATGGTTTCTATACTGTATATAGTGTGTAAACCAACACCTTTGCATAAATTCCAAAATGTAACTATCTTATCTTAAATGTAATCACTAAAGAACATGTTTGTGCCTTCCGGCAGGTGTGATAGTAAGTAAATAGTACTTGTAAATAGTAAGACAATTTACATTGCATATGTATAGCTTCGACATAGGGTGCACATGCAAGCACAAAGAATGCTTATTGCAGGCGCTTACCACTCGGCGTACATGACTCGTGCGTGGATTGATGATGGATTTCAGATCCTATATACTTATTTTCAAATGCTTTGTTTCTGCATGACAAATCAAGGCTTTACTCTTTATCATTGCACGCGATCAAATCGTAAAGGGTTATTCATTAATGATGTCCAATTTGAGAGTTGAGAGATGGAAGGTAAAATGGATGAAAGATGGGACAGTCATTCATAATAGACGTATCCGTTGCTCGTGCGTATATAATCTGTTAAATAACCTAGCTGAAGATGAATTTTCATATAAATCATCCCGCTTGTCCACGAGCTAATGAGAAACTAAGTTTAACAACTTCTGCCATAGTGGGTTTCTCTCTAACATCATGCATGACCATCCTTGCATGATGAATCGTGCGTATAATGTTTCAGCTTTTTTATTTGTGGCTCTAAATATTACATCTTTAATCAATCATCGTTAATTTGTCGAAACTTGTTCTTGACATTTTGTGGGTATAGGCAAACGTATATCAAAATTCACTCGCATGAAAAAACAAAACAAATTGGTATGTAGATGAAAAGTTAACCGAGACCTTTATAATGGAAGATCAACCTTCATCTCGGCCGAGATGACAAGAACAATATCAACAAAGATTCCGTTCACTGACCACAGCTCGTCCAATTTTGTGACACCCAGCAATATTGTGTAGGATTGTGGTGGAAGTGGTCGGAGAGAGTTGGGTACAGGAGGTGAAAAACATTTTCCAAAAACAAAAAACTAAGGAATGACAAACAGCTGGCAATTTGTGAAAAGCTAAGTTTAATTCGAGCGTGACCAATTGCACTTGCAGGTGCGTAGTGCACTTTTTGTTGTGGTCATTTCGAATATCCTACAGGTCATTGTTCTTGAAAATCACAAGAAAAAGTCAAAAAGCTAATTAAATTTCATGCAAAAAGTGACCAGGAATTTTACTTTGAGTTATTTTTTAAGTTCTCGTGCATTTTCATAGTATAAGTCGACCAACGTTAATGACATTGTTCGCCGAGGGCATTTGTTATCTGCTTGCTATAGGGGTTGTCCACCAATTACGTCACGTAGGGGAAGAGGTTAAATGTTAAATGGTTACATAATTAAGCTTCCTGTGCCGTTCTACATTATAATCATTTTACAAACGCGTCATCATTTCCTCAAAGAAGTTCGGGGATTATAATTTTCCAAATCGTTAATAGTTTTGATCCAAGAAACTCCTTTTTCCCAATTAATTTAATTAAAGAACATTTACTTTTCTTATACTGTATGTTGATGTCTTAAGCAACCATGCAAATCACAACATATAAGTTGAGAAGTACATGTACATGTACATGCCTTCTGTCATGTTCTATATATTCTAAAACCTCTATACACAAAATGAAATGAAATAAAACAAAACTATACTAATACTTGAGTATATATATAACTTAAAATCACTCCGAATTTTTGAATTGGATGAAGTAGGTGGAACATTACGTAGGCTAATTTTCTGGAGGGGAAGGAGGGCGAATGACCGATTTTTTTCGTGACGGAATAAATGGACATTCTTTTATTTTTGTTCAAGTATAGCCTACTTCAGGGATAATTCAACGATCTAAGATACATTGTATAAAATGTCAATTCTAATAATGGTAGAGGCAGAGTACTCAAACGTTGCAAAGTCATTAAGACGCTTATGTTCAATCAGTAAGTATGTGTAACAAAACAGTCCTACACTGTATAAGAGTAAAATTAGTGTCAAGTCTCAGATTTTGGGCAACACCAGCACTATAAAAGTACTGTATGTTTAATGCCGCAAAAAACGAATGAGCACACAAATGTGTTGTGTGCCAATGCCGAGCAAATGTAAACTTGTATGAGAATTTGATAGAGGGGATGCGAATGACAAATGCCATAATTGTTCTCACGCCTTGTCTGGTAAATAAGGAAGTCCTTGTCCACGTAGGCTACCGGGTTGCCGAATTTATTGGAAGCCAAGGCAATTGTTAATACAAAACCTGTGAGAATTATGCGAGGACAAAGTCCGAATGACAAATGGCAATAATTCCCCAATCCGATGCCACGTGACGTGATTAACAGCTTGGATGAAGGGATCACCACGAGGTACAACTAACAGCTTGAAATAGAAAAAATCAGGGCGCTGCCCTCATAACTTTAGGGGGTGAGAATATCACTATGTGCCTTCAGTGGTTGGCAAGTCCCTTTAATTACGTGAGACTTAAAACACAGCGTAATTAAGCGTGTCTGCAGCCTAGTAATGAATGGGAAAGTAACATTATAATGTAGCAACTCTGTCCCCTCTTTCCCCACTTTCGAAAATGGTGTTAAATGACTAGTCCTGTTCACACGTGCGTCTGTAATAATTATATAGTTTCGTTAGCATAACGATTATTGGCTTCTCATTGCCCAATTATCAAATAAAGGGTAACCCCTCACTAGCAGTCTCTGAATCACGAAAGTTCTGCAATGCAGCTTGTCGATTACAGAGGATCGTTGCATGCACATGTATTGGACAATTTCGGATGATAGAATTTACTGGAAGTTTTAAAATCTTCAACAGCATTGAACATATTTAGACAAATTAAGATAATAGGAATATGACCGTGTATAAATTGGGAAGGGTTTGGGAAAGCAATGGTAACTATACCCCGCAATTCCTTGCCAGAACTATTCAATGACAACGCTCCAAACAGCTCTTCCAGGAGTTTGTCATTTGAAATCTCTAAGTCCATGTAGGATATTTGGATTTATAATACATGTAGGAATATTGTAAAAGTTAAAGAAATTTGTATAGGAAAGAAATGGAAAATATCATCAAAGAGGTTGAAAACTCCACCTGAAAATTATCTTATCACATCCAGCGTGCTTAGTG
Source organism: Ommatoiulus sabulosus (assembly GCA_034697705.1). Taxonomy (NCBI): domain Eukaryota; kingdom Metazoa; phylum Arthropoda; class Diplopoda; order Julida; family Julidae; genus Ommatoiulus; species Ommatoiulus sabulosus. The sequence goes on along the minus strand of JAQGAO010001098.1, from coordinate 19,568 downwards.
GCTTCAGACTGAATCATAGATGGCGCTGGGGAATTTAATGAAGGGCCCGTGTCGAATCGTGAATTTAGGCGTCATTACAATATGCCCTGTGTCACGCTGTTTTGAATAATGTTCGATGCATTAAATGAGCAAAAAACACCAGCATCACGAATTCGATTTATCATAGGCATTCATCGCAGATCATTGGTAAGTCGAGGTGTAGTCGTATTTGTCCTTGTCCATGATCGACTTATCAGGTTTTTGATGGGAATTAGGGTTGACAATGCGAAAACTGCAAGGTCTTTAGAAGAAGTTTGAGATTTCTTCTTTTCTTTAATCTGACAGATGCCCTATTGGAATTCCATTTTCATTCCTCATTGGTTTCCGGCAAGGTAATTGCACGCTTTCCCATGCCGGCCATCATCTCATTGCGCGGCTGCAAAAACTCAGCGTGCAGTCTTGCAGAGTGTTGGTAAGAATGCTCGGGCAGGGAAGGGCTCAGCACGAGTTCAGCAATTGACTGAAGTACATTGTCATCATGCAGGATCAAGCACCTTATCCATGCTAGCAGCGAAGATAAGCACGCAGCCCTGGTGGCTGCCGAGGCTTTGAGGAACTTTTGCATGAGTACTGGCATTTGGCCTGAAGATTAAAATGATTTAGCCTCTTTAAGAGAGAAAAAACCGTGATCTTAGCAGCGGAGATGCGATACCATCCCATTTTCTGCCTGGGGCAAGTTACGTTAATACCGCCTTAAAAAAAATCTACAGATACATGTACCGGTATATGCTTCAGGCGAGATCCAGAACTTCATCTGATGGAGAGCGCTGAAGCATGGCATCTAGCCTTTGGTGATACCAAATACACGCTGAGCACGAGGGTTGTTGATAATATCACTATATGCGTACACAGTCACCCCACCAAAATTGATCTCTCTTAATGAGTGATGGGAGTATTTTTAGCTTTCGATGGGTGAACTGTCGCGCGGTTCATTAGTCCCCCACCGAAAATTGAGCATTATCAATAGGTGTGATCGAAAATTCAGCACGAATCGATCACGATTTTCTCTGAACATGGTCTCGAATCGCAGCGGCAAAATGTAAAGGAACTGATGACAAGCTGTTGAAGATATCAAACAGCAAGTGTCAGAATTTTCCAATACTCATGTATAATTTGATCTGACAAAGTGTTAGATTTCTCAAAAAAAAAATTCTTCTGTGACAATGTTAAAGTCTGATAGCGTTGGATTTTTCACTAAAATTTCTTATATGCTTTACGGTGATGCGATCGAGACTTAATTTGATGTCCACAACCAATAATTTCTTTAATAGTATAGCTCAACGTTTCGACAAAAACTGTCTTTTTTGGCAAAGTTTTTGTCGAAACGTTGAACTATAGTTACCAAAGAAAATATTGGTTGTGGACATAAAAAGTCTTGCTTTTTCAAGCAAACCTGCAACCACTTGATGATGGAATGAATTACAAGTTATAGACTGATATGTTAGATTATCCCTTACGCGATATCTTTCTTTTGTTTTTGGATAGTTTAATATAACTACGTTTTGTTTTGTTCGCAGATAAAGTTGAATCGATCAAATAGAAAGTTATGTCTCAGCATTTATGGATAAACCATAACTTGCCTGCGTGTTTGATTGATCAGAGCATTTGAACGTTGCGATGACTGGGTTAGCATCACGTATATAGTTTAGCTGTGATCAAACCTCTGGATTTTGTTTAGAACTTTACACAGATGCAGAATGCAGTTGCGAACATGACTTGAGCTTCACCATTACATCCATCAACATTAAGACACCCTCAAAATCTGATAGTGGATGCGTTTGTTCGCCTAGGCTAGTGCATGAATGTTTAGTTAATGTTAAGCAAAGCTCAACTAATAATAATAATTATAATACAAATAATGCTCACAGTTGGTCATCGAAGATTATTCATTGGTCGATTCTAGCCTGCTCTGGTCGGCACTTGTTGGAAGAGCAGAAAAGGCGGGTTTCTCGCACAAATTGGAGGGGGGAAGCGAATCGTGGGGTCGAGGGGGAGAAGAACTAACGCGAGGTTGTTCTGGGGGTTTTGAATTACCCCTGGGGTAACACTCGCGTATACTGGGCGAGAACGAGGGAGAGGGGTTGGAAGTCAAGTGCAGTTTATTGTGGCTTTTTGTTCGCTTTTTGTATTGTCCAGAGCAGATAAAAGGTGAAATTACGAGAATGTGTCAAAATATGGGGCCATTGTACGGTGACGTAATAGGGTCAGTCTCGGGTTAATTTGGCCCGCCGAGTTTTTTGGTGCGTGACTCGAGGAAAATGGCCAGATTGGAAGATAATCAGAAAATTGGATTTTTTGAAGATACCTGAAAGCTCGAAACAATTAACTCGCTTTCTGGAATTGAGTTGTGGCTAGTTCGGGATTTCTTGTACTTCTAGCTAACATTGTCAAGTTTTTTACTTTGAAGTAAGGTGAACACGAGCTTATATTTTGATCAGCTTTTCTCAACATTTTACATGTGTACAGAGTTATTACAAAAGAATCATCGGGTTTTAAAAAGAAATTTTTTGGAAAGTATTATAGATACAATAGTAAATGAGACATGAAGAGAAAGTGAAAATGTCCAAGTTTTTAATCATACCATCACAAATGTTCAATGTGAGATTATCTGCCATTCGAGGACTCGAGCACAGAAATTAAAACGCTTTCTGCTACATAGTCGCCATTTTGGATACTGAGTTCGTGCTGTCACCTGGGCGTAGCAAAGTTTGCAAATGCGCATGTTAAACTTTGTTTCCCCCTTTTTGTGTGTGTCATTTACTATTTTATCTGTAATACTTACCAAAATATATCTTTTTAAAACCCGATGCTTCTTTTGTAATAACCATGTACACCATTTAAGTTGTGATTCTGTGACGGCCGGTCACTATATCATTGGTGACATGAATGCCCTATCTGTGACAACTCGTACTACAATCCATCAATTTGATGGCTGAGCCAATGTCAGATCATATGCACTGTGACTATGGATGTTATGCGGATTTCGTAATTGTGCCGGTATCACGTGACTTTTCATTCATTACACTGGCGTAACACTCGAGCAGATTTTTCAGTCGAAGGTTTTAAGAGAAATAAATCACGCGATACCGGCTCTTGCGTAGCTCTTTTGAACTATTAACTCCACAAAATTAAATTACAGCCAATTTTAATGAACTTGATGAAACAAAAGTTATACTGAGCTAATAGGTGCAGTTGAAATTTTCAACCACTAATCGTGGCTGTCTACTTCGTGAATTTTTCTGATTAATTTCACCGTTTAACAACTGCTAGGATAAAAACACTTAACATACGGGGGAAATATTTCTAGTGATTCAAGAATTGCACAGACTTTTCAGAACGTTGCATGCGTATATACAGTGAACGTTTAAAATGAATTCAGTTGCAAGTTGTTTATTTGGTTTTAAGTGCACGTAATTCTGACTCTTGATTCAGTGAAAAGCGTCACAGAAATTTCGTTGGAAACTCTGACATGCAAAACGCACTTTGATCGTAATTCAACCGAAGGGCGTGACAACTGACACGCATGTAATTCACGTTAAATTTGTTTAAAACAAACTTTTTTCACAGACATCATTCAAACGGAGCAACAGTACAAACAATGACGTCATTCCTCCAATTTAAGATTCGTTTTACACGTGCATGTGCAAGATTTACTGGTCAGGGAAAAAGAAGAGCATGATAGACTTTTTGCAGTTCACCAAAATGTCTGGGGGCAACCTTGCACCCATGCATACTTATTTGTTTCTTCCCCCCGAAAAAGCCAACCTGAATTTTCGCTTTTTAATGGCCTCTCCGACCGCCCCGGCCCCATTTTTGACACGAAATAGCTAAAATGTTTGACTACCATGCAATTTTCAGCCTCAAATATTTGAAAACATTCGTAACCCTTTCACCGAACTTATTTCATCCCCCGCCCTATGGCATATAGAAGCGTTAAACGAAATAAATTCTCCCACCGTTCCCTCCGAGTATTGAGATATTTCCCCAACACTCTCCCCCATAAATATTGCAGATAAATAGAATTGTGGGGTAGATTTTTCGGGCGAGATTGGCCGTTAAAAAAAAAACGACAACATGGGAGGTTGGGTGCATTCCTCGGACGTCCCGATAAGAATAACAGTGATACCTCTGGCTTGAGAAATACTTTCGCCAACCCCTCGTGTTTTAATGAATGGGGAAATTATGGGGGAAAATTGGGGGAGGAATTCGGGGACGCTTTAACGAGCCTGGGTGGACACTCGGTTACCAATGCCTACTGACCAGTGCATTCCTTCTGTATACGAACCCACTATAGGATCGCTGATAGTATCAAAATTTTCCACGTGGGATTGCCCACTTTGAGAACTCTACGTGCATTTATCATCAGATTTTAACACGTGGCCGCATGTTTAGTATTGCATATATCGACTGGGATAGATGATGTTATCTTTCGGCTTTTAGGGTAAATTTCCTCAAAACTTTTAAAATGGCAGGTTATAATTATAGGGAGAAACTGAAATAGGTATTTTGTGTTAGAATTTGCTTCCATAGATGTATCCAAGGTGTCCATCAGTGGGGCATTTTTGTGGGTATGCAAAACTGAAGTCTGCATCCTAACATAATTATAGGAGAAATGGGAGTGGTGCCATATTTAGCCCGAGTCTTTTTTATAATTAGAAAAAATGGGAGTGTTATATAGTCATACTTTTAGTATGATTTTTTTTCACATAATTTATAGTTCGTTTCTCTGATCATCTTTTTGGCCATAAGATTAACATGTACCTCAACGTGGCGGTGGTTTAGACAAGACATTCCTTTACTGATAACCAAGCAATACTTCCCCGTTTTAGAATATGAAATGAATAATTTGCAATTCAATTGGCCTCCCTTAGACGAGTGGATCATGCCGTGAGACTTTTGTTTTTATTTTCTTTTTCTTTGGGGCAAGGTGGAGAAAAGTACGAGGGAGGAGCAGGCACTTAAGTTGCCTTTTTATTCATTTTTACGAGATTTTTTCTAGTTATAAATGTATGGGGCCGAGTGGCCATGCAGAAAACTGACCACCTGTCTGTGAAACGTCTAGGTTGCAGACAGCTTCCTTGACCCCGACTAACTGCTTTGTCACCTTTAAAGTGGGACTCATTTGCTGGGTGAATTTGGTTGTCCTTTCTGTCAGTACAATTTTAATTGTTGCATGTGATGAGTACTTTTGAATCACTTTATTATTTTGAATTACTCGAATTTTAATTGAAATTTTGATAATATTTTCTCGGAGCTAATCTTTTTCATTTCAAGATGAATTTGTCCTATTCTGTTATCTGAATTTTTTTCCACCCGGTCTTCTTGATATCAAACAATGAAGAGTTTCCGACATTATAAACTCCGCAAATTCAAAAATGCCGCCATTTATTTTATAGCTTCCTTAATGGACTGCAATATCGCGAAGCTCCGTTTAACTTTTCAACTTTGTAGATCTACGGGTCATTTAAAACGAGCATCTCATAAAAATAACAGCATAAAATAACTAATAATTGCAGAATTGTCGAGGAATGAGTTTTTTTTTATCCATTTTAATCCTGTAGGAAAGTCACGCTCGAAGCTAATACATTTTTTATCCATGCAAAACTAACTTCTAGTTCTAGAAACTTAAAATCAAACAAGTTTCTCAAAGGGTTGCAGTTAAATAAATTGCTTTTAACCGTAACGGCTTTCACCGCCAGTTTATAAAAAACTGAGGAAATAAAATATCCTGAACTTAAAAATGTTGTTTTCCGTAACATGCTCAAGAATGCTTTCATCAAATCCTAATCTCATCGTCAAAATGTATCAACTTTTAAAATATGAATTGTTTCGATATTAAAGCACATGAAAAGCGAAAACTTAATATTTTTTTAATGTCGTGTAATTTTGCGAAATGATATGATAATCCTTTGGTATTTCTTACCTTATAACACTCTCCTGTTTTTTCCAAATCCCATGCATGGCAGTATTCCCAGCTATTTCGTTCCTTGGTCTTTGCACCAATGTTCAGCTTGAAGTAAACCCAGTTTACATGTACACTGAGTCAAGTTCAAACACTTCAGAGGTTCGTATTTTGACCCGGGTTCAATCGTTAATTCTGCTGAAATATCGAATGCTTAGACGATGCAACACTGACCGAGTCAATTCGACTTCTCTGAAAACTTTTGAATCCACATTAGGACTAGAGCACTTGGTTTCCCTTTCCAAAAAGACAACTGCTCCACCACACTCTCTCCACTTGTTCTGATCCAACCTCTTGCCTTCACCAGCGTCTTAAAGGAGGATCTCGTCCCATCTTTTACTCTTCTGGGACGGGAAGTTAGCACTTCGACAGGAAGCCAACTTTTTCCCCCGTTGGCGTGACCCTCCGCCTCATTCCGTCAGAGAAAGTGGGTTCGGAAAAGGTCAGAGGTCATCCGATAGCCGTTGCTCGGCTATTCTAGGAAAATATCTCATTTTGATTCATCGGTGGAAATGTATTTCAAATCACTAAATTTTGACAGTCATGAAATTGGGTTTTGTGATGTAACGGTTTCGGAAATTAGTCCCGCTTATGGTATTTACAGAAAATGTTCCTTAAATCTTTCGAAATGCTTTCCTGAATTCGTTTACTGAAACATATTGCTTGAAAATAGAAGCAAATTTGTTTTCTTATTTAAATCGAAGTTTCCTAGATTTTTTTCCAGATTTTTCATTCCTTAAAAATGATGTCAAAAAATAGTGTTCTTGTCAATGATGAATCTATCCCTTGCAATAATGACGTAAAACTTATTCACGTCATTATACCCTCGCAAATACAGATACTAATTTTCTGTGAATGCAAACCTAAATGTTTTGCAGCTTTATTGTCCACAGCGAATTTGCTTGACAAAATGAAAATTCTGTTAAAGGAAAATAATTCTGTGAGTAGAACATAATTTTATGACAGGATTATAATCCTTATTATTATAATAATTAAGGGTCATCACAAAAACAGCTGTGGAATCAAATACATTTAAAAATGTGTACATTTAATATTCGTATTTAATGACTAATAAATACACATAATTAGTCAGATTCCAACATCTCAAATGTTACCTGATATGATATAAACGAAATTCCCATGAAATATCCTTCGCCACACTATTTTTAAAGTTTACTGAAATTTTGTCCCAACATTGTTAACTTGAATTAAAAATTGCAACATTTTGAATAAAATAAAATATCCGAATTTTAAGAAGGATATTTTGATAAAATTGTGTGTGTAATATGTTGTAGTAATCTCTTATTTCATAAAAATATAATAGACTGTAATTCATTAAATCATTATTAGAAGAAAGAAAATTTTTCACCAAAAGTTTTTTTTCGAAAGGCAATGCTAAAATCAATTTAAAAATCGATAATCACTATACTAATTGCTTATCATAATTTAATATTTTAATATTTGAGGTGAATATACGGTTATATCAGGAGTACTCAGATAGAGGCATTACGAATGGCACATTTAAGGCACTTGGGAGAATATTTTAAACCAATTAGCATGTCGATTTTGCACACGTAATTTCACGACTGCCAAAAGTACCATTCGTAAAGCTATTGTCTGAGCATGCCTATTATTTCATGAGCATGGGCAGTATATAGATGTATATTCCAATTATACTTTAACATGCTCTATAATGTGTAATGAGCATGTTCGACAGGCTCGTAGTCGTAATTTGTTTATTTATAGGCCAAAGTAATGAACTGAATCAAAAGCGTTATGAAAAAAAAAAAAAAACTGTGACATATAGGTTATATTAAAATACAGTTTTCGTTTTTTACTAGACGCCCCCATATCCCGCACTATATGAACTGTTTCATTTGCAATCCATCTTTCCCATTAATTCATCACGTCAGTTGGTATAATAAATAAAAATACATGCTTCTATGACATTTAATAACGGATCTAGGAGCGTTCATGATGCAAATTTCAATTAAAATCCAATTAAAAACTCAGATTGCTTTTGGCATTTAATTAATCTTAAAACTAGGCGTTTTAAATTTCATCGTCATTTATTTTGCCAATCCTCTGTAATTATCTGAAATTATACAAACAGGCGGAAAAACAACTGCTGCTTATGATCACCGTTAAACGAATGCAGGAGGTCAACTTTCCCCTGTTTTGCTTAATTAACTCCCCCTCGCAGAAACCACATTTTAAAGTTCTTAAATAAACTACATGTATTTGGAAAAACTGGTTGGGTGGTCAGTGTATAATTTTTGGAAACTACCAAAAACATGACTATGAAGACCCACGCCCTTGAAAAATCTTAGAATTGGAACTGAAGTCTGAACTATAGGTCAGCTTTATTGAAAATTCAAGGTGATAATGAAGCTGAACTGTTTTTGTTTTTGAGAAGCAAATTCACGAAAACCAATTGGATTTTGTTTACGACCTGGGGCAAGCCAATAACCGTAATAAAATATATTCCTTATTGCTTTTTTGTTTCTTGTTATCGCAATTTCTAGTTCCTGGCTACTTTTGTAGCACATAATTTTACTGATTTAAAAAAAATCGATGATTTAGTTATCTGAAATTGGCATTTACAATTGTAATGTGGAAATTTCTAAACTGAAAGTTCAGACAATATTTGTCTCGGAATACCCTTAACGAGATCCTAAAAATCTGTTCTTGTCATGTAGATAAATATTATGGATGTAATAAGCAGTTTGGAAAAATTAACAAAGTGAGTAAAAGAATTTTTCGTGATCTTAAACTACCCTTCAGCTACAAACAATTTTAATTGTTCATTTCCAATTCAATATGACGAAAAATGTGAGTTTAAATAAGTTTTTTATGTAGTTTTTTATTTATTTCTAGCAGTTTCTCGAACCCTTTATAAGTTCTTCTGTATATGCACTATATACTAAGTTCATCCTAAAATATTTCACAATTTATTTTGAGTTCCTCTTTAAGTCATAAGAATATACAAGGCATAAGAATATTATTTTTTGGTTTCTATACATGTACGTTATCGTTGTTCATTGCTTGAAAACACCACAAAACTAATATTCAATCAAACGTTTATTAAAAGATTAGAATCTTCAAGTTTTTCCGAAGATTTTAGACGTACATTCAAATATGTTTGATGAAACGATGTCTTTTACACAGAAAAACGATTAAGAATTGATAGTCATGTGAAATTTCAAATTTTTTAAAACTTCTAACATGTTAATTTATCCATTTGGGCAATTTTATTATACAGTTTTTATAACACATTCATGTACATTGTACAATTTATAAAATTTGTAACATTATGCATTTCTGGAACAGGTTGGTAAAATAAAAGTACAAACAAAAGAAGTTTGTCTGCATCTCTTGTTGCACCTTTTTCATTATTTTCAAATATGTTTTAAATGAAATCGTGTTTACCTGTCATAATTGACACAACATGAATGCTCGCGAACCACACGAGATACTGTAAATATTTTTGTTAAACTTGATAAATTCAAAGTGGGAATTATTCAGTTGATTTATCGAATTTCTCATCTTTAGGTATTAAAGGATAACTTTTAGTAATTCATCTTGACTTTAAAGGAATATATCCCTTATTAATTTTTGTTCACACGATTCGATATCGTGTGATTGTAAATTAACCACAACGAGAACTCAAATGAGTGCGCATTTCATTTATATAAGACGTTTCCGAAAACAAAATGGAATTAAAATTTATCTTCCTGATTCTATTCTTGGGAATTCATAAAACTTCATAAATAGTATTCTCTACTGAATCGGCGAAAATCTTAGAACATACGAAATAATGTCAGATATTTCTTTCTGAAAGATGTTGTTTCCGTGATTTTCCCTCTGGCTTATTCATTATTTTTAAAGATTATTGTAATACTATAATCCTTAAATAGGCCTCAGGTCAATTCGGTAACACGTGAAGTGGTTCAATTATTTTATCAAATCTGCTGTATATTGAATCTTCACATCTGAACTTTCCTGTTCCACTTTCTCTTAATCTTATTTCCTGCAGAAAACGTTTCTTAAGCCTACTGGATTATTTTATGACTTTTAATTTACATTACAATCTAGCCAGAAAATATACGACTGTTTGATGTAGAAAATCATTACTATACACTTGTACATTACGGGAAATTTGCTAAAGGAATCGAATTGCATCAAATTAAAATAATTTTTTTTAGTTCTGGGCTCAGCAGGAATATTTTTATCCAGATTAAAATTAACATATTTTGTTTTCACTGTCAAAGAAATGAATACGTATAATTGCAGTTTTTAATAATCATTCCCAATTATTTTGTGATTGCAAAAACTATAATTACCATTGCTTACGTAAGTTATATTTACAGTGTATACTAAAGGCATTCATTCTGAATTATCCTCTCAATCTCAAACATAAGTTAATATATTTGCATATTTCTCATATACTGTATTGTATAGCTAAACTAAGATTACATATAATTTACATCAAAAGGCGTTATACTTATTTGAAAATTTATGTGACGCCACAAAGACAATATTAGCAATATTATGAATTTAACGATGAGAAAAAGTGAATAAAATGCCTCCTTTTAAATTTCCAACTAATCATCGAATCCATCTAATAAATTATAGACAATACTAGCAATATTATTAATTTAACTATGAGAAAAAGTGAATAAAATGTCTCCTTTTAAATTTCCAACTAATCATCGAAACTGTTGTGTGTATTGGAAAGCAAATTTGTTAATTCTCTACGTATTTCCCGAAAAAAACTAAAACAGTAGTGGTACTCAGTTAAAAGCTTTTCAAATTTTTAAGCCAATCAGCGCGTCGATTTTGCAAACGTAACTTCACGACTGCTAAACGTGCCGTTATGAGTACTCATAATGCTATATGCGCCGCAATGTTGCATTGTATCTGCGATTTGATGTAGGCCACCGAGAGTTCAAATATGGCTACTTTTGCTTAAAATCGGCATCACTTTTTCTCTACAGGATCAGGATCATAGTGGTACTGATGTCGTGAATATGGCGCCATCTAGGGACTATCATCCACAATTTGTTCTAATTTGTGTAAACAGAAATTCAGGCAGTCGCGCACATGCTATCAGCTGCTAGGTTAGTTGTCAAATTTGTTAACATAATCTTACTTCTGTAACGTAGTTGTTCTCAATAATTGTTTTACAAGCAAAACTTTGCTTTCTTATCACCCTGGCTATTGACGTAGTTGTTGCTAATTAAGTGTTTCGACTCATTGTGTTTTTAGAATACGTTCGGCTAACTTTGGGAGGCCTACTGCACTTCTGGAAGAGCAACCGATATGGAACTACCGGAGAAATTAGAGATGGAAATTACAGACAATCAGACTGTTGGGAAACCAACAAAACCTTCTTCAGACTTGATCCAAATACATGCTGATAAAAACGAGGCGAGTTTTAAAATTGCACGTGGCCGGTTTATAGCTATCTCATACAAGTATCTCATAGTGCAGGACTCCAGCTATAGCTCTGCTTTATAAATTAATTTCCCCAAAGTTAAACTTTGAAGTCCTGAGGAAAACATTTATGTTGTGAATTGGTGTTAGCATCATAACATATCGGTGTTGCGAGACCCATATTAAACTTTTTATGCTCACTCTTGTTTACTTGATTATAAAGACATTTATTAATTTTGTATTGTTTTGTTACTTATTTCTGACAGATCCAACGCCGCATCGCAGCGTTGATGACCAGAAAGCGTAAGGAAATTGACGAATTGAACATACAAGAGTTTTGCAACTTGCCACGGGCTGAAATGGCCTCCGAATTCAGTTGTGCCAGAGTAGATGCTGTGTTTGTCCGAAGAGGTGACAGTCACGGACATGTTAAAGGTGACTATGTGTAATATTCTAGTTTTTAAGATGCATTACTCCAGTGTAGTGAATTGGGGCATATGTTCGAATTATTATGTTTACCGGAAATGTGATGATGTACCATTTTTAGGACTTGTCTTACCTTTTTCAAATATTTTGTTGACATTTGTTCGATTCCCTGGTCAGCTGTCCTTGTTGTAGTTTTCATGGTTTTCAAATGCCATGTTCCTTATGTGTGTATGCATTTTTATCGAAATAATAAGTTGTTAACACCAACAATACAAATTGTTCGGCAACTGTGTGCCGGTCCCAAGTTCAGGTGAGTGTCTTTCATGACTGTAAGATATTTAGATTATGTTCAATGAAGAACTTATCTACAGTCATTCACAAACACACTCATGCTAATTCATTTTGTGGAATAATATCAAATTCAGGATTTTATTGATAATAAACATGTTTTTTATAAAAGAAAAGTCCCATATCCTATGTACAATCGTAACACACCTTCATTTTTTTGACCAGTGTCAAAAGTAGACAACGAGTGGGGTCCTCAGACCATGCCTACCAAACTGCGAAACTTATCTCAGGTGTTTGAGAAAGCAAACGAAGAGGAATTGCAGCCACATCTTTCCACTGGAATCGAGGAGCGCTTGGGAAACATGGAAGCACACTTAAACATAAAAACAGGTATGTTATGTCTACAATCTAATATGATCTTGAAAAATAATTTATGGCAAAACATCTAGAAAAATTATACGAGAGGATAATCAGTGAGACAAACGACACTTATAAACACAAGAAATAAAATCTCATACAATCATTTCACACATTGAGATGTGAAAGGATGTTTTATCCTTTCACGTCTGAATTTTCCAAATGCAATTTTTTAATTTTTGATAAATTCTCTAATGCAATCTGGCAAAATACTTTCGAAGTCAAGCCAGTGTGGGGAGGAAAAGGTTAATTTCTAAGAATAGTATAATTTTTTGAAATTGCAAATTTTTAAAATCTTTAAATTTCATCCATTTTGTAAAAAATATATCTTGAAAAAAAGTTTAATCTAGGAGAATTTCTGTGTGATATAATTCTGCTTTCATGATTTGAATGGATATCAATTTTTAATATTGTGTAAAACTATTTTTCATCAATTCTGCAGGAAGCCCAGATAAGATAAATGTGTACGAGCGACTTAAAAACCTGGAAGACAGAATCTTATTTTTAGAAGGTTTGTCCCCGGACTACTTTAGCGGCCGCCAGCCATTGAAGTATTTTCGAAGCTCTGAAAATGACAAACGTCAGTCGCAACGATCTCCACGCAAGGTAAGTGTGCATCACTTAATAATTTTTAAGAATAGCATTACATGCATATTGCAGTGAATAATATGGGATTGCGTGTGATGGGAATATATGGCATCAGGATGGGGTCTTAAAGTTGAAAATTTTGATGCCATTTTCATACTTGAGCATTTTTTTGTTGAGTTTCAATAACCCTTGGCACGATTGGACTTGATTGAAATTTTTCCATAGAAACGAAAGTTTGCTTGCAATAGCTATGATAGTTTATTTTTTCGCGATTTTTGGTGTCATCATCTTTTAAGACGCCTTGTTGACTGTTCCATTTCTTTTGGCACAGAAGGATTTGACTTTGGACGAAATCAACGCCAGAAAGAATGAATTGATAAACGGTCTTTTGAAACTTTCCTCCGGACAGAGAATATAACTTGAAAGCCTGCTTTAGTTCAAAATTCCTAGCGAATCACTGGTGTTGCTTTCTGTAGCGTTCCTTGAGCCTCAACTTGGATTTGCTCACAGCCTGACGCTGATGAGCGCGCCTCCCGTCCCTTCGCAGAGGCGACTGGGACTTCACCGGATTGTGGTTTCGATTGTGCTTCCGTCGCCGGAGGTGCTCGGCCCTAACTTCCACATGGAAACGCTCGCTGATGCTGTCGTCTTGTGGATCCTGTTTTTCTCCGCTATCATCCACGTCGTCGAGTTCCACATTTGCCTTGTGCTGTTTTCTTTTCTTTGCCCTCGACCCTTGCTTTTTACGGGTATCCGGTGCGGGAGCATCCGCCATGAGCAAGTTGTCGTGCGTGCTGTCCGCCGCTTGCGTCTGTTGCATTTCCAACAACTGCTCGATGATGCGGGTGCTGTAGTTGAACATCTTGGGATCATTGCAGTCGGGGTCCACTATCTCTCGGCCCTGCTGGCGCAGGCAACGGTTGGCGCAGCGTCGGCCGTTGTATAGACCATATTCCCAGAATTGCACGCAGTTGGCGCAATTCTGCAAGCAAGAGTGCAGGCGCTCCGTCTTGGGCGCACTGGTGTTGCTTGAGCAACGAACGTCGAGCAGCAACAGCCATAAACTCGCAATGACCAGGGCCCGGTAGCCGTAATTCTGTAAACGGCATACGAGCCAAAGAGAAAACATAGCAATTAGTGCATGTGGAAACTGCCTGATGGGTGAATTGGCAGATCTGATTTTAAATCAACAAGCTGTACAATATGTTGTTAAGAAATAAAACATGGTTAAAAGTATTAAGTTTGCCTATAATTTATTTTTGTAATTCAATTCATGTCATTAGTTATACAGGCTATTGCTAAATATGCATACAAATGCGACTACACCATGTATGCATTATGAAAAGTATTTGAATGTTTTACTACTTAGTTGGTGAAACTGATTTATCTATATTAATATGCATTAAATATCAAAACTAAATATGAAGGAAAGGAAACTATTGATATATTCAATACTGCTACCGCTGGTAAGGCCAGAAAGATGAAATTTAAAGTATAATTGCTGAGAACCTCAACGCGCGTCTCAGCAATTCGGTTTGCAACATCGGTGTGGATATTAATGCCCACATGACAATTGGGAAATTCAAAAATTACCTTGTGGCTCTTTTCAGGTTGTTTTTCAATTGTTGGTTACAATAATTTATTATATTTCAATATTGAATTTATCACACAGAGTCATTGCAGAATCTCATTAATTCAAAATAATTATTGCTAAAGGATGTTTGGATTAACGAAACGTTTGAATTTTATATTTGGGTGTCTGATTATTCGTTCCAATAATTTCAGGCAGATCATTTCTGACATGATCACCCAAATTTTTGCCACATACTTGTACAAGTAGTCACAGAGTATGGCGATAGAGGCTGCCCCTGAAAGTTGTACATCCATATGTAGTTTCGTGTGCCGCTGGGCTACAGTATTGCAAGGGGCAGTACTCACTCCTCCTTGTCTCCCTTACTTACATCTACGTGCTTTGGTTTAGAGTTTCTCGTCTTGACAGTATCCAGCTCTATTCCATTGCAACAAAATTGGTCGTGCTTTAACTTCCAGGGATGGACAAACTATTTTATTGAGAAAGCTATGGCTTGCATGCACACTTATGAGAACTGCTTGAGAGCAGTTCATCAGTATCTTTCAAAAATCTTAACCAAGATTCAGTTCAACTCGGTAACTATACTAGAATCAGCATACAAAAATGCTAGATGTTTGGGGAGTAATTCCATATAACCAGTTCTTGAGTTTTTAATCATTCTCGTCATGGTTGACCCCCATTGTCATCGAATAATTGAATGCTATTCTTTGAAAGACCATTTTAGAGTTTTATTATGAGCAAAAAGAATGATCAAGTTGGCTCGGTACTTCTAAAATGTTCAAGCACCTCGATGGTTATGTTCAGAAGTTTTCTCAACGTATTTTGAATTAATGACTAAGTGTTGCCAAAAACTACGTCCTCCCGACTTGAGTGACACATGAAGTATTATATTAACACCTTGCTAGCTGGTGAGCTAGTTTGGAGAAGAACGTTTTACCAAAAAAGGTATGTTGATCTTTCTGATTGAAGTTTCGAAGGTGAATATAGGCATTCATGCTTGCATGGTTGCCACTGACAAGCTTTCATACTCTCGGCCTCTGGAATTGACGTCATATCAATGAAATCACGATTAGACAGCCTTCCATGTCTATAATGCAGTAAACCGCTTTATGTTGCATTACGCTTGTATTTTTCCGTTTTTGTTTGCGTCTTTATTGAAAGCGCAATAAAAAAAGTTGTGCAAAATTAAAGCGAAGTTTTTCTTAGGTATAAAAAAAATGAAACTTGTTTGAAGCTTGTCAGGCGAGTTAAAGTGACGTAAATCTTAATTCACCAAAGTGTAAGATGTATAAAAATACAATATTTATCACAGAAACGTTACGAATGACACTTACAATATTTTTAACATCATGCCGTTATGAACGAAAGCGTAATTTATTTTCATAAATATGAAAACGTTATTTATTTTTAATTAAACTATTTTCATATCAATGTTTTTAATTTAAGACTAACGCCTTGGAAACTTTAAAATGGCGAATTCTTAATCTGAGCTACATGTCTTCTTTTTCTATAGACAAAGAAAAAACTTTTGTGAACGTATTTGTCTCATAAATATATCACAATTAACTTAATTACCTATTTTTTGTGTTAAAATTCCTAAATATATTTTATAGAAGGATAAGTTCTAACTCGCTGTTTTCACTTTGTTTGCCTCATAAATATGTTACAACTTACTGTTCATGTAATTACCTCTTTGGCGTTAACATTTCTAAAAAAATATAGCCTACTATAAAGATAAATAACGTTTCAAAGTTGTCGACAAATATTTTAAAATGAAATTTTTTTGTACAAGATGCAACTTTTAAGATCAAGATGGGTTTTTAACTTTCCTTTTTAGTTGGAAAATTGGACCTAAATCTATGAAATTTTTCAATGTTTCAAAGCTACCTTTAATGTTTGTTGTTGATCAGGTTTTTTTTTAAATGTTTAAAATTTTTAAACGCTCGTTTCCATGAAAAATATCGCACTAGATAATTGAGCAATTCATGTAAACAGCACTGATTCGTTGCTACCATCGTTACATGAATTTGCATATACAACGTTTTCTGGCTTCGCAGAGCCATTGTAGAGGTTGTTTTTGTGCCATTTCCATTTTAGCCAAATTTGACTAGTCAACTTCAACAAACGTGAGAATAGTTTAACGGTAGTTTTTGAAAATCAGGAAAGGCCTTGACGTTCGTGCCCCATTACGCTGTGAAACAGATTAGTCACTGATCACCCACACAACCTCTACATTTGTTTTGATGGCTGGCAACTTTTTATTTCCTATTTCCTCGATCATGTTAAAACTACCAACGATTCAGGATCTCGGCTTTCTCCCCTTGACCGTTTGACACACTTTTGCAACGACTGTCTTTGAAGAGAAAATCCAGTGACATCAAACGGGTCAGAATGAAATAAAAAGTGCAAGAAAAGGAAAACTCCGTCATGCGAGTAAACAACCTTGCCTGACATTTTTCCTCGAAAATGACGGCTCTGATTAGTTTTTTGACACTTCGTGATGACGTTTATTTTTGAGATAACTAGTGAAAATACAATCCCGTCAATGGCCTCTCTCACCTTCGATTTGACACCTGAAATGGAACAATGGATGCCTGATTCAACATTGTCCCTTCAAAAATCCTAGCCCTAGTCCACATAGACGTTTTTCCCCGAATTAATGAAATTTGATAATATTCAACATGACGCGCTGAATGGCAATTGGCAAAACCCGTAGAAAAACAAGTTATTTTTCTTAGAAAAAATAGGATAGGCTGTGGCTACAACGCTGTTAAAACTTTCCTTGTAGTAAAAAATAAATTCATAATTTAAGTGATCCGAGGGTAATTTATATACGATGTACATAGCGATGCATAGACATTCAATGAAATACATGTATGATATTTCAGAAAAGTCAGATTTAACAATACGAATTATGAAAATAATGTTGACATATTTTTTATTATAATTAAATTCCCAAAGTCCTCTGGTATAAATAGCCCTAAGCCTACAATTGAGCATAAAATAATAGTACTATACGTGTAGAATTTCAATGTTTTAATATAAAACGTTCTTTTTTCTTCATTGCTATGAGTGATTTCATTATAATTTCATCACTCTGAAAATAAAACTTCGAGAAAACCATTACTGCATTTTCTATGTTTCAAGCCTATGTGAAATCAAGCTGAATGAAATTCTACACAGTACAATGTACATCATTGTCTTGCTCTGATATTCAAAATGCCACTATAGACGCCAATTAACACCTGATATCATTCCCAACACTCCTTTCTTCACATGTTTAAATAATACAAATATTTAATTATCATTGGTTATTTTACCATAGGACCTTTTATCTATTGGCATTTGCTTACGAAATTTCAGGAGAATAAAATCTCCTAAAAATACCATGAGAATGAAATCACTGTATACAAAAGCTTTTCCATTATAATTAGGCTTTTTTTGTATTCAGTCAGGGTACAGTGTACCTTGTTTTAATTGCCGAGAACCACGGTGTAGACACAATCAAAAATTTAAGTGTTGTTAAAGTCATTACACTTAAAAATGTAGACAAATTTAGTAAAAAAATGTAGACAAGTGCTTTGTAGACAGAAAAAAAATCAATTCATGCATGAAAGCAAGAAAACGAGGAATTGTGCAGTCCTCATAAAATGTTAAGCGTTGTTGAACTTTATGCCATCCATAAATGGGACGTTGTCAAGGATTTGCATGTGTAGAAAACAGACGAGGATCTTGTTTTGTTTATATCAGCTGTAAACATCGATTTGCACCACAACAATCCTTGAATAAACCTGATTTCGCTTTTTTCGTAGAAGACATTGTTTTTTCCAGACCTAGAAGTAAAGCCCGTTAGTTATCTGCAGTATTAGTTATTATCAAGTATTAGTATATGAATAAATGTATCACTGTCACGAAATGAATAATAATAACGGGAATGTTAAATGAAATGATTCATTCAAATTTTGTGGTTATCTCCTGATGTTGAATGTTTTTCTCAAATTCATCGAGTTATTCTGAAGCAATAAATTTGTAAAATATTAAAAAAAATGCCTTCCAAATGCTATATAATATACGTTCAGTTGGGATTACTAATTTCTATCGGCAAACGTACGCCTTTACGTTATTTTACCATTTTATAGCAAAAATCTGCCTGTTTACTACACGTGACATAGCAGATTATGATCATAGTAGAGAAAAATGTATTTAGACTAGGTCATGGTCATAAAGTAAACGAATGACCGAATGTAGTCCGAAACGTTGGGCAAATAAAAACCATTGGTATAGATGAACCACAAGATCTCGCATTTAATTTTATAAGTCGTATACTTAGACAACAGTTTTGCAAATCGCGTTTTAGCAGTCACTAAATCACGTGGGATGTACCAATTATCGTGTCGATATTGCACGCGTGAATTCACGACTGCTAAAGTACAATTCGCAAAGCTCCTGTGTGAGCGCCCCTGTTATTGCATGTTATCTGGACATCTGCATTTTGCATTCAATTATATTCATCACCAGATCGACCATTTATGATGTTGTGACATCTCCCTTATTTTCCCTAGAGAAGGTTAATAATTAAACTGTCTTTGTTTTATACAATTTCTGCATTTTGAGCACGTACAGTGTACGTCAGTAAGATTGGGATAAAACCTGGTGATTAGTGAACGAAATGTGTATTGAAATATATATAGTTCGAGTGCTTAAAAAGTTTGACGTTTTGATTTTGTGACACTTTGTGACACATTCTTTGGTGCAAAATGACGTGTAGAGGACAGCTTTTAACAATTTTACGAATTCGGACATTTTAGCTTTTTAATGAAG
>JAQGAO010001097.1:0-26627 GCA_034697705.1 Ommatoiulus sabulosus | reverse complement strand
TTCTTTCAGATATTCGCCTGGTACGCCTAGCATAGAAACTATGTACATCCCGGGCAAAGCCGGGCCGGCCAGCTAGTAAGATATATTTATTTGGTGTAAAAGTTATCCTGGTAACAAATGAATTTAAAAAAAATTGACTACAGTTTTAAAAAATACTATTTTCTCGATTTCCTAATCGATAAAAGAAATAATACTTCTTTATATATAGTTTTCTTTCCCTTTAAATAATAAGAGCGGGGGAAACCAAACCATTATCGGCAAGGCAGACAAACTTTAGGAGCCAATAGATAAACTGCTAAAGAAGTTATATAAGAAGTTATGGGGTGGACCAGATTTCGGAACAGGGACGAGGCCAACAATCTAAAATAACTTGGGTGGTTAAGGAAACTGGACAAAATCAGAAATCCAGATTGACGAGACAAAAAATTCAACCTGGTCTAAGAAAGCCTATAATCTCTAAAAGACTATTACATGATTTCAATTATAATTCAGCAATCCTGAGGCAAAAAAGGAGTTAACAAAACTTGTATAGTATACAAAAGAAAACAAACCTGCAGGTTTAGGGTATTTGAGGGAATATGGAAGAAATGATGTAAACTATGATCATTTTCATAACCAATAAAGAACAAACAAAAAATCCCAGAAGATATATAATAAGGTGATTTGTTGATTTTGGTGTTCAATGCAAAAGCTGGCTCTCTTGAAATCAAAGCTACAAAAACTCATTGAGTTGAGAATTGCCACAAATGCCCACGTTTTTCTTTACCAACTGAAAGTTTTGAAAATAAAGAAAAATTCTATTAAAAAACTGGACTCAGTTCCAGAATACCGGAACGCTGATATCTCCCTGGAACTTGCTGGAAGACTTGGCTTTAGAAATCCCGGAATGTCACTTTAGAATGCCAATGTAAAGACATTTTGGAGGACGTGGCACAGCAAATACACGTCGTTTGCCACTTCATTAGGTTGATAGATATTGTTCGAAATTTACTTTTCTAATTGTTTGTATATATTTCAGTATTTTGTAATTATGTGAGTAATTTTAATATATTTTTGTATTTTGTAAGCAAGTATAGGCATACTGTTTGATAAATACTTAAAATGGTTGCCATTTAAATAATATAAAAATAGAATATAAAATCAAGTGTTTATGATTCCTCACATAATGAAATAAAAATACCGAAATAGATGTATATATAAAATACTAGAAAATAAAGTCGATTTTGAAGATATTAATAAAAACAATGAAGTAGCAGACCACGTGTGGCTAAAAATGTTGCGGACAAAAATTGTCTTCACGCCACCTAAAGTCATTTCCCTCACCTCGTGTAACTGATACCCGCAGAGTGGCACACTAGTGCACTTTGGTTCATTATAGAGCCATCGTTTGAAGAAAGTAAAATCTTATTGAGGACAATTAAAGTAATAAGACATGATATGAATATATACGTTTTAAATTTAAATTGGCAGCCAGGTGCCCTCCCCAGATAGCAATAGTCGTCCATGCAGACATACATGTACATGTAGGCAGCAGTTCACCATTTTCAACTCAACTACAGGGGTATTCCATGTACGTTTACATCCATGGAAGAGTTTGACCCCTGTTCTTGACATTAAACTACTTTAATGGCCTATTCACTTTACAAATATGCATAAGAATGTTTCATTATAGATTATCAACTGATAAAATCAAGAAAATGGCGTCATTTTAAATCCGGGATCGTATTTTTCCAAATTTGCCCATTAAAATGCGAAGTGACAGACCTTCTTACTCCAAATGAGAGTTTTGTTAGCTTGCGTCATCCGATCACCCAATTATCAAACGTGGTTCGGCCTTGGTACGCAGTTTTTCCAAATCAGTGGTGGGAGTGGACCTAACACCTTTTTTGATTGAATAGCTTCCATATAGCGTGCCTTGAATAGCATAATATCCGATTTTGTTCCAACTTGGACGTTTGCCATAATGAGGTTTTAAACACAGGTATGGCTATCAATTTCCTGCACGACATATTGAATTCATCAAAGCAAATCAATTTCATTGATATCTGGAACACGTTCGCATTATTCCAAAATAAAGTTAACAAAGATATGAAGCTGAACATGCAGCATGAAACAACAAAAAAACATGCCTAATATTAAACGCCTGTTCCCAATAAGCATTGGGCATAGAATCAATAATGTACTGTATACGAGCATGCAACTTGTGTATCACTCAAGTAGTTTTCTTTGGAAACCATTAAGATATTTCTCAGTTTGTTCTAGAAACTTTTAATTGAGGGTTCTATCCTTTGCACAAAGAAACACGAAATATTAGATGTACTTTTCCATGTACTTCTCTCATTACTTTTACACTAATGAGCAACGTTGTTTTATATTTCAACATAGCCACCAATGTAAACATATACATGTAATTAGTTTCATTAGCTAATTGCAAACAGATTTGCGTTATTTTTTATGATAAGAACGTTTACACTTCAGTAATGTTTAAATGACGTACCTAATATTCATATACTGTATTTTAAAGCATTTGCTCATTTTGAAGATCATGGTCAGAATTTCCAAACTTAATTACATTAATAACTCCAAAAGATAGGCTTTGCAGATGACATAATGACGAAGTTTATAAATGCGAATACTACGAGAAAAAAATGTAATTGGAAACAATGAAGGAGTTTGTCAAGCTTAATTAGAAAAACAAAAACGAATTAATTAGATTCAATAAATTTAAAAATCAATTATACATATTAATTAAAAGTCAGTTTTAATTAACCATTTTTAGTCTCAACAATTTTACTGCGTGCCAAAAGTTTGCCCTTAGAAGTACTCCTCCAATGAAGTTTCTCACATAAATGCTTTTGATCTACTCCAGATTTCTAATCATATATAGTTAATAAACTTACATGTATATCAATACTATTTAGATTGTTCTTCTTAGCCGTTTTTAAACGTACAAAAATCTTTACTGTAGTTAAAAAAAATCGAAATCCTAAAGCCGGGTACACTGCAGTTTCTCAAAATGTTTGCTCCGAAAATTTCTAGCAAACAGCAAACTTCAAAAAAGTGTTTGCCAGCAAACACTTTTCCTGGTCGTCTGTTCTATGGGATGGTTTGTTTTTACCCACGCATCAAGAAGTTATTGTATCGTCTGCTGTTTTGCAAGATTTGGTTTACCCACTTACTGTAGCTACAGTACATGTATATCGCAAGATTCGCATTCAGTAATATTTTAATGATTTCAGTGTTTTGTGCGAATTTCTGAAAACGAATGCTTTTTTTTTGCGAAATGAATAGAGGATTGTATTTTTGCGTGATCTGAGAAGAAATTGTCTTACGTGTGGTCCACCACAATAAGCATTTTCAAAAATGTGACTGGCAATGCCGAAAATAATACTGCTCATGACTTTTGCAAATATACATGTACATGTACTATATATATCTGCTTTTTTATTCTTGGAAACATTGTTTTTACGTGTTAGCTCATTCATATAACTGCTCAACATGATATCCTTTATTTTGTTTTATGTTAAATTGTTTCTTCTTTGGCTTGGTAGTGTGTACACCATGTTTACACAAACACATTTGGACAAAAATTCGTACAAACACATTTTGGAACAAGTTGCTTGCTGTTTGCTGAAGTGTAAAAATACCCGGCTCAATGGTTCATTTCATACGGAAAATTTTCGAAAATAGTTTTAGGCAAGACATATAAAACTTTTTCGATAAAAACCTTTTGGTATTTTTTAAATTACCGGATGGGGAATTTGAAAATATAAAATTCACGATTTCTTGTTATTGAACTTCGTCATATACAGTACAGAAAATATTTTTCGTTAGAAAAACATCTAAATGAAAATGCGTGTACCTTAAAATACACTGAAAACATATTTTCGATATGCAAAATATATTTACAAAATTATCTACTAAAATGTTTCGAAAAAAAAATACATTTAGGTTTGTTGATATGGTTTGTAAAATATGTTTTAAAGAAAATATTTTATAAGGCAACTACTCCCAATTCAATGCAAATTCATTTAAACATGCATATACATGTTTACCCAGCTATACATCAAAAAGCATTATTCAACAATGCAATATATGGAAAAATGCATTTGTAAAAATATTACAAATATTGAATTTCAAAACACTTTATAAAACCAAATCATAAATAGATATTTTGTTTAATATATATATTTAAAAATTCATTTTTAATACAATACAAAATATAAGCCATAAAATAATGCACAATAATTAACAAAAAACCATTTCAATAGTACTTTTGATATTATTTTTAATGTTATTAATGTATTTCTTAGATTTTTAAATCACTTTAAAATAGGTTTGCATTTATTTAGGAAAATTACTTAAAAAAACATGCACGATATTTGGAAATAACTTGGATTATATATCATTTTCAATCTATACATCTTTTGAATAACGTGTAAATGTATTTTAAAAGCTAAAAATTAAGAACAAATTCTACAGTATTACAGAAAATGTATTTGCAAAAATATATTTCTAAAAGGTTTTTTTTTTATGTGGGGCTGCAATGTTGAAACTTGATTCTAAATTATCGTACAAACCATTGTCTTAGAAAATGAACTACTAGGAGCTTCGCAATCTTTTCAGCGTCAAGACAAAACTACTAAGGCACTGCCATGGCAAAGAACCAAAGCACGTGTCGTGCAAGTGATCCAATGATGTGATGGCAGACTTGTCCTCCTTGCTGGGTAGCATTAATGCTACATAACTTGACATTATCTTCGCAGCGCAAAGCCATTGGACGCCGCGTTATTATACTTGAGAAGTTTAGATAAGCAATATCCTAGAACAGGGTCAACAGTGTTATATTTAGCGTTGAAAACTGCGCAAAATTCGGCGTCTTCAGACGTCTCAACAGGCGTCAACGCCGCGTTCTTGGCCTCGGACATCGAGTGAACGTTGCACCAAAAATCGGTCACAAAATTCGGCGAAAATTGTGGAATTATATGAAAATAAAACCATTCGGCCTATTGTGTGCTAAATGGGGTGTGGAAAAATTGGTGCATTCGCGAGCACTGATACTGGTTGAGCTATAGGGTGACCTTAAGGAGTGCTGCAGATTAGTCCTAAATACGAATTGGCCATTTTCAAGGTCAACCACTTCCTTTTAATTATACAATGTTTCTTTTATCTTTTTTTTCCTTCGGTTGGGCTGAATTTTTGTTTCTTCGCAGGATTTTCGCGTTTTCGCCGACGGTGGTCAAACTATGTGGTGCTGAAGAAGTGGGAGCTTAGTGGTGACACCAGTGCTAAAATGTCGTCTGATACCCTGCCTATCACGGACCTAGGAGCCGCTCCAGCAATGGATAACCATGTCATGAAGAAGGAATCTCATCCACACATCAAGTGGGAGATCGGCGACTCCTTCGAGGATCCCCCAGACGATGTCGCTCAAGAAGAGCCTTCGGTAAGCACATGTCCTTCATTTTACGGCGGCCTTCAAGGTACTTGTAACCGAAAAGGGTTAAAAGGAAAGGAATCTTTTCCAGTTCCTCAAACTTGTTCGCAGGAATACAATAGAAAATTTGCCAGAAATCGAGCAAGTACATGTATTACCTTATGCTAAATTTTACCGATAGATATCTTAGCCCATGGACGGTAAAACAAATCTGACCATGTACTTGCACACATACAGTACATGTAGATGAACTGAACGGATAATAATAATAACATGTAGATGAAGTTATCGCATGGATGGCAGCTAGATGATTCCTGAAAATTTCCATTCCGTGGGATTTTTGACTATTGCTGCGAGCGAAGTGAGGGATTTAGATCGAAGTTCATTGGGACTTTGTTTTCAATGAAAATCTCGTCATCCATTGTGGTAATGGTACAAAATTTGGTGCCAATAACGCGTCAACGCGTCTGTATCTTATCGATTTTGCTTCAAATTAATGGCCGATATCAACATTCTGCTAATGGGAGTGTATAGTAATGTGCCCTGGTGCTATCCAATGATGATGTCAAACGTGACTTTAAGGGTCATCATCAAGGTCATTTAATTTCTAACCCTTAAACGGTTAATGATACAACAAAACGTCTTAGATTAGGAAGTTGTAGGGCATGGCCAAATTAGTCAAAATGCATTGTAACATTCAGGGGCATGTTGACATTTCGTAAGTGAAATATCCTCTTACACAGTTTACAATGTATTTTGACTAATTTGGCCATGTCCTACAATTTCCTAATTGGACGTTTTGTTGTATCATTAACCGTTTAAGGGTTAGGAATTCAGTGACCTTTAAGATGACCTTAAATGTCACGTTTGACATCATCATTGGATAGCGCCAGGGCACATTACTATACACTCCCATTAGCAGAATGTTGATATCGGTCATTATTTTGAAGCAAAATCGATAAGATAAAGACTTTTCTTCCACCATGTATAGTAAAAGTCCACTGGCTATAGTAATTTAAATTAATGTCACGTTTTTATCCACTGATTTTCCATTCCAAGAACAATGGTAAAATGATGTACAGTTTTCCGTATTTGGTAAGTTTTTGGTAAGGAATTGTAACTTTTCCACGCAGAAGTTTTTCCCAAATCAAAATATACCGTATTTTTCCTTCTTCACGGAAATTCGTCTTGCTGATGAATTTACCAAATGTGAACCAATATAAACCTTTTTGTTTGCCTAGGATCAGATAAACTTAAAACGAGATGCTTCGTTAATGCATGAATCAAACATACAGTACATGCAACATGTTGACTGTTTTCCTGTCCAATTTCATGAAAATGCAACCTACTGGTAAACAATTTAACCATCCGTAACTAACTATTCGAGTGTATAAATTGAAACATCATAAATCAAGATGTCAACGAAAGAAAACGGAAAGATGCATCTATATGTTTAACTTCAAACTTGATGCATTCGCTGTTCATCAATAAAACATGCATGTCAACAAACATCTTGTTTGAAGTTAAAACTACTGCAGTTGCGTCAATACTGCTAGTTCAGTTCCATTCTTGGAGATTGCTTAAGGGTCATGAATAAAGCAACCCATTTTATATGCGAGCATATGAACGCGCTTTCAGCTAGGTTTCAGAATCCCAGATTTGTCAACTTGCCTAGACTATCAAGAAATGCACTAAAACATTAGAAATAAAAAGCTCACAAATGGCTGTCACTAATATGGAAAATTTCCTTAAAAACAAAATAAGGAATTTGTTACAAAGTAGGAAATAAACTCACAATTTCTGAAATAAACTCAGAATTCATGGAATTCTGGAAAGCTTAACATTATTGTAAAAATAAGTCAAGAAGACAAGTTAACCTGCCATTGTAAAATGTATATTCGAGTACATGTGCATTTTATCTGAAACGCAACGACTATATTAATGATGACGCTGTATGATGACGCTGTACGATTTCTTGGCATTTCTAAAGCTACGTTCACACTGGAGTAAACCTAGAGGAACTTTTTGTTGCCAATTGCTGCCAGTTGCTAACTTGATTTGTTCTACATAATATTTTTACATATATGCACGCTGTTACCTAAATTGTTTACATGTACAAAAGTTTGTTTCCAGAAACAACTGGCAACCAATTAGCTACAGAAAGTTCCTCTAAGTATTCTCCAGTGTGGACGTACATGTCAGTGGAAAAATTAAGCAGAGGAGCTTTCTGTTCCTAATTGACTTACAATTGTTTCTGGAAATAAACTTTGTGTTAAATGTATGTGAAACAATTTATGTGAAAAACTTATGTGAAGAACGATTGAAACAATTTATGTGAAAAATGTACAGTACATGAATGTGAAACACTATGTAATCAACTGGAAGCAATTAGAAACAAAAAGTGTCTGTTTCCTCCAGTGTGAATACAGCTGTACGCTCATGTTTCATAAAGGTCTTACCACGGTCACTTTCTGCGTGTAGTTTCAAGTTGCTGTTCATTAGCAGCAATAAAAGATAAGTTCGCCACAGTAGGCCTAAAAATACGAAACCTTGGTTTTAATTAATGGCCAATATGTCATGTAACGTTATACCTGGTCATTCCAGTTTGTCATGTTACGACGCCATTAAGGATTAATGGTCATTCGAAGCGCGTACGGACGATTATTTGCAAATATTGACACAAACTTCTTCGTTATTAAATCGAACATTTTAGTGCCTTACCTTTTGACTTTTAACGTACATCAGACATGAGTATATATACTGTATATCGATATTGGAAACTATGTTTTACTGTTTTAACGAGTTACTGAACTCCCGTTGATGAGAAACCAATTAAAATGGCCGACTAATGCTGCTTTTCGAGATGAACTTTAGATTAAAAACTCATTTCCTTCCAAAACCAATATTTTTGATGGTATGAACCGCGTTATTATTGGCCGCTGCGAAAGTTTCCAGATTACATCCAATTTAATCAGATGTATTCTCGGAAACTCCTGACTGTCGCTAACTAGAATTTGTCCTGAAACCAACGAGAACCCCTGCTCTGGTGAACTTTTAAGCAGATGAAAACCAACATAAAAATGATGGACTGAAGGACCAGCTTAAAATACATACAATATGTACCCTATAAATTGCGTTAGCTCTAATTTTCTAAATGCACAAAAAAATTGCTACACTAGCAATTAATGCATAAATCAACATAGGTAATTCAACCTGTAATTCCCTTTTCCAACTGCTCAATTTCAGTGTGCAGCAGGCTTACAATTTCTAATTAACTAAGTGGTTAATTTTCAGCATCGTACTTACCGTGTAACATTTTGGATTTTACATAAAAATCACAACTGTCAATAGTGCATAATAAACGATTGCATAACCACATCCAAATGGTTACTAATCTACTGTTACGAGCATATGACCTAATTTTTTTACCGATTAAGCATATCACTATAGTAAAATGTCACAAAAAGTCAACCTGTCACACGTTCTTACATGTACACTGTATATTCCTTTCTTGCGAATCATACAATTTTTTTTTAACTTCACCGTCCAGCATATTTCGAGCACAAGAATAAAAGTTGTAGTGTCTATTGGGTCCAGCAAAAACTTATCATTCAGGTAGAGTGTTGATATTGGGAAAATGTCGTGTGATCAATTTACATACATTATTCCGATACGTTTCAGGCCTGAATCATGCAGTTTTTCAGATCGACCAGGTTGCCTCTCTCCAAACTTTCAATTCCTTGGTTGAATCTTTTCTGGGGAAAAAATTGACGGAAACGAGGTATTGAAAGGACGATTTCAACTATACATCACTTGAGTTATTTTGTTTGATAATGGAAAAAGCAATAGTTCTGAATGTGCGCAGCTGGGTTCAGGAAAGGTGGCAATCTTCAATCACAACGCAGGAAACCGCAATTAAAACTCTACGACGATTTTCTTACTTCGAATTACCCATGAACTACTTCTAAATCATCTCATGCATGAATAAAAATTGCAAGGTTTAATTCCGTTTCCGTTTCGTATAATGCAATTTTAACTGATTAAAAACCTATATTTAAAGATGAGGAGGGATAGGCGAAAGCACGCAGACAATGTCTTTCAGAAAAACTTGCATTTCATGAACCTGTTGTTTCAAATCTAAAATCTGTGAAATGAGCAGGTTTTTTCAGCTTGTCAATAAAAAGGCCAACGTGTTATAACGCCAAATTTAACAAAAATTAGGCTGGGCATTACCTAATGTGGTACAAATTCTACGCCTATATAGTTATGCTAAATTCGAGAATTCGTCCATTGGGAAGATGGAAACAATCGTTCCAAATGATGGAAACAATCGTACCAAATGATGGAAACAATCGTACCAAATGATGGACACAATCGTACCAAATGATGAAAAAAATCGTGCGAAACGGCGCTCTAAACCCCGTGCATCCATGTTTAAATTACATGTATTACCATGGTTACTCATTTTTTAAAAATAAACGAGTAAATGTGACGATATTTACGATATTTATTGTGACGGTTAGAAAATACGGAAGAATACTTCCTATTTTTTGGAGAAAACTTTTCCCGTCTATTATTTGCTTCACTGGGGAAAACTCCATTTTTTGGATTACAGGTATTTTGATTAAAACCATCTTTTAATATTACAATCATTGCACTGTATATTCCCGCTTCCTAGTTAGAAATTGAAACATAAACAAGCTGATACATGTAAACAGTATTCATTTACATTGTAGTACCCATAGATCCAATTACCATATTCCAACTATCTGTAAAGCATCAATTATCTCGCATTGAACGTCTGAGTCGGTATAACTAACCTATTCTGTACATTTTCTTTAATTTTTCCGCTCACCTTCAAAACTGGACAGTTTAATCCTTAAGTAAAAAGCTATCTTGAGAAGCCCTTATGCGCGCTAAAATTCGTTTCCTTTGGGACTTCAAATTTGGAAGTTCGTTAATTGAAAATGAAAGAGCTCGGCTTAAAAGATTCCCATTGGAGTCTGAAATGAAATTCCAAGGAGTTTTCTTGTCCAAAAGCTAATCCACTCCTTACTTCAATAAGTTCAATGCGTTTTTTACAGTGAAACGTTTTCGAGTTTAAATTGTTGACGTCACTAAGCTGACCAAGTAGAGCCAACTCTGGATGTGAAATATGATGTAAACAATGTACAGTATGTGTTACAAACTTCGTTCCCAATGGGGATATTGAAGATTTGGTCGTGCACTTTAAAAAATTGCGATGGTTTTCACAAGCAGTTTGCATGCAATTAACCGGATCTGACCTCTCAAATAAAAAAGATTTATCGTAAACCATTGATGGCATATTCTTAGGATTTGCGTTTGTAAAGACATGCATTTACTTACGTTATGATGACTATTCTGGCTCAGTTAGCACCTGAAATAATAATAATTTATAAGAGGTTTATAATTGTACGAAAATATCCGCTGCAAATTCATTGTTTAGAAAGGACGACTTTGTAAATATAATATCTTACAATTAAGTCATAAATTTCCGCAAACAAAAGTTATATTTCATTATCAAACAACATTTCGACGCAACACGTTTCTTCAGGTGTCTATACAAAGAAAAGTAGTAATATTTTATAAAATAATCCTTAACAGAATAATAATTAGCATGCTTATATTAAAAAAAGATGTGGCAGCAATACATTTAAGAATTTAGATCAAAATTTACATAGACTTTATAATATTTCGGTCTTTCTTTGTATAGACACCTAAAAAAGATTCGTGTTGCATCGAAACGTTGTGTTTGATAATAAAACATACTTTTGGTTGTGGAAATTTATGGTGTTCAATTAACTTTTAGTTCACTTCCGACCATTTGACTAAAACAGACTTCAAAAAAAATATATTAAAATAGATTAACAGAATGGATAAATTTATCAGCACAACAAAAATCTTTGTAAATAAATGTATTAAACTGCGAATCGTTTGCGTGCAACACATGTGTTTTATATCTACGTCATAACAGATCAAATGAAACAAGTGAACACCTATTTGTAACTTGTGAGAAATAGTGTTGCAGAAAACGAGTATATTACAATTAGTCATTAAACATTATTTCTTGATACTCAATTTTATGCAGGTATACTGAACAAATTTTTTGAAAAAGTATGCCTTAGTCTGCGAAATTTTAAACTCGAGGCATTAGGGGTGCTCAGACAGAAATACAGATAAACTGGACAACAGTTTTTGAAAAAGGGTATTCAGACAGAAGCTAAGCAAATCGCACTTTCAGTAAGCAGTCGTGAAGTTACGTGTGCAAAATCAACACGATTATTGGTTATCGGTGTTTACAAACTAAGTATTGCATTCCTTTTACACACGTGACTTGTCGACTGCCGAAGTGCGATTCTCAAATCATTGACTACTGAAATATCGATAAATTGGTCAATTCTATTTTTTAAATTTCCTATAGTCTACGAAATTCGATAAGAAGATTGAATGTGATAAGTTAACATAACATCTAGAAAATAAGGATGTGCATTATTATTCATAGAAATAAAATTTTTTCATTAATTTGGATATTTCCAAAAGTGGCGTTGCCTAGCTCCACAACCATTTCCAATTCGTATAATCAACGAGAAATTTTGACTCTTGCAAAAATGGGAAATATTATAGGAAATGACGTCACACCTAAAACGCACTTTATAAAATGGTTTTAAAACACGTTTTTACGTAATTTTTAGTCTCAATGAGGCAGGGCAATTTCATATTCCGTACATAGAGACTTACATGTATTCTCGGCTCACCTTGAACTATGATTGCACGGTATGTCGGGTACAGGATTGAGCCACGTACATCAATCGATTTAGTTGTCATGAAATTGGAACAAAAAAACTCCTTGTCTTGTAATCTTATAAATAATTTGATACAATTATATTGTGGAGTCAAATGCGTACGTGTAGACCGATTCGGCTGCAAGAAATATGATATCGCAGGCATGCACAGCATATCAGCAATCGATATATGGGCATACTATTTACTGTGTAAGTGGAAATATGGATTGCAACATGAAATTGTTTATTCAGAGCGAATAGCATGCAGGTACATAATCATTATCCTGGCCGGATAGTTGAAAAATTGCTTCATTTCTTTGACGCTTATATATTTTCATTTATTCTCTAGTTTCCCGCACGAAATTGATACTCTCGTGCAATAACAGTACTCAAATAGGGATCTTACGAAACTTAATAGATGGTAAAATAAGCAACTGAGGCTAAGTTAGCTTTAGGTACCTTGTATTTAGAAATGTTAAATTGATTAAAATTTCATATATGACCTGATGCTGTATGTGGAATTCCTAAATGGCTCTTTTTAAAATTAAAATATTTTTTAAATTTAAAATTATTGCGTTAAAACTCTGAGAATGTGAAATTTACATTCCTTATTGTTATTTCCTACCGTTATCTAGGGGTAACATTTTTTGGCAATTCCCATAAACAATGTCAATTAAGCAATATACCATCTTAAAATATTCTCAATCACAGGGCATAAATCATAGACGAGAAGAAACAAATTTGGGTTTGTTATACAATTTCGCATATTTCCAATATTATTAATTATAAGTATAAATAGCCGAAAACCTACGTTTTCTCCAACACTGTATCCTTGACTTGCAATAAACTAAAAATCTTCCACGTTTTTTTCATATTAATAATTAACTTGAATATAAAAGCACTTCCGCCGCCTAGTGGCTAAATCGCTAACTATAATAAAATCGCATTTTAATTATTTCATTAAAAATAAGTGGAAGATCTTTAATTTGTGACAAGTAAAGCATGAAAAAAAAACGCAGTTATGAAACAATTTTATCTTTATTAACTTAACCTTTATTAATTTGTCAATAATAGTGTATGTAATTTATTCTTTTACATTTGAGGGTATTTGGGAACCGCCTAAAACAACTACTAATACAGGTGTTTGTTGCATTAGACAAATTTATTTGTCACACCAGTATTCAATACCAAGATGCAAAATAACAAAAGTCTACAACAAAACTTGAAGGAAGGTCACGACGACATGATGCAATTAGCATCTCCATTCCGGATGTTAGATGTATCCAAACTAATGACATTTATGACGTTTTCAGACTACGTCATGAATGAGTGTTTTTCAGGTGCTCGGCAGGTTCACGAGCACCAATGCCGTGTGTGCGTCCTATAAATTGAGTGACACAAGCTAGAGTTCCTGTCCAAATATTAATCCTAAATATATCAGCGACAAAAGCAAATATTTCACAAACATCAAAGGCAACCAAATTGACATTGGTGCATTTATGAAAAAAAAAGGCGTATAAATTCGGATATTGCTTTTTGCGCTAGCAATACTACACGTATAGCCCTCAATGCATCCTCGGAAGTTACATCTGTGCGTACCACAAATTGATGTCAGCATGATTGGCATGTCATTGAAACGCATAGATTCATGCTGCCCAAACTGACAGTGCCACTGAGCATAGCATGCTTTGCATATTATTAATAAATAATCAAATGCCAAATGGACTCAGCTCGGTCATACCGCAAAAATTCAATTATTGTTGGCCGCAAATGACGTCATGCAACAGTAGCCTACTTGAGGATCGGTTATTGGCCCAATTTGCAGCTCAGTCAACCGAAAAGAGCGAAACCAGCAAATGGCAGTGCGCAGGATCAAAGCTTTACAAAAGTTTTGTTCTTTTTAAGTTTTTACAATATCGACATGACGGTGCAAATGCAAAAGGACGTAACCCTCAAAACACCGAACCTAAAAAAGCAATTTTTTTTATTCATTTTCTATTTTTAAATATTTTATGATATTCAAACACCACGTACCTTATACCTGGTGTTGGTAGTGTCCAAATATACTTTTAAAAAAATAGAAAAATAACATTTTTTGAGGTTTTCTTTAGCTTGATGATTTGAAAGTTATCCCCTTTTGCTTTTCCAACGACGATGTGTAAGTCTTCCTCTATTTGCTACAAAGGAGAGAAAGGATGTGTTTACAGTTATATAAAAAATTGGACATGTATTGACATAATTCTGCATGTCCATATGGACTCCATATGATCATACATGTCCATGAAAGTTTTCCCATATCAAATAAAATGTTATATATTTTTTCCACCCGAGTATATGAATCAAATATTAATTGAGTTTTCATTACAAAAAAATCACAACAATTAAATTGCGCATTACATGTCATTTTCAACCACGTTATGTCACCTATTCAATTCCACTGATAATGAACAATGCATAATTTGTTAAATTTGCTAACCTAATTAAAGATTTTTCAAAAAGACTTGTAATGTAGCAGTGATTCTCAAGTGTTTTTGGCACCATATGACTCCTTTAATCTCTTGAAAGTTATTTAGAACTTCAGATTTTCTTTAGGTGGCCTGGGCTTGTTTATAAACGAAATACATGTTAAAATAAAAGTTTTTTTTATCCTTCCTATGCACATGCAAAAAATTAACGAGAAAATTCCATAAAACACAAGTTTCTGAGATAACCCAGCTTCTGAAATACTCTATGCACTCTACACTAGTGAAAGTACGAGGTTAAAAAAATCTTTATTATGAAAACATTTTTATGAGGATTCCCTGAATGCGTCTCCGAGACTCTTGTTTGAGTAGCACTGCTGTACAGTATTGGATAAATATAATTTAACAAAATTGGGTTTATGACGCAAGGCCTTAAATTAGTGGTTTTCATTGAAATCCCGGTACCTGCGTGCACAAGCAACGATGTATACGATGGGAAGTTTTAGAAGTTGATCAAAAAAATACATCTATTTCCATATATCTAAATAAACACTGTATATTCTCACGTCGCATGCTTGTCAACCATACAACATTGTTAGTTTTATAGGATAGTGAACAAAATGAAAAAAAAATGGTAACAAAAGTTGTTTGCATAAAACATAATATTACGAAACAAACATGTCGTTGCATATAATCCAGTTATACAATGTTGACATTTTATTTCTTCGAGGTAAATCCAGTACTCTGTCCGATGCACAAATAGATATATTGTCAATACGAAAAAAAGACTAATGTTGTTCTAAAAGTAGTCGAAAAATAGACTACGCAGCTCAATTAGCCCGGCAAAAGCACTTGAAATATTTAATTTGTTTAATGCAAGCACTCAATTAATGTCCATTAAATTAGAAACGCACTGGTGGAACGTGCTAAGTGCATGCATACAATATCGCCTAAATTACGGCATATTTATCCTAGTGTTTGCCCAACTGCATAGAGCTGCTCATCAAAATACCCAATTTTCAGCATGCTGGGGAGATGGGCGGGAAATGGTGGGTAATAAATGCCATTAAACATTAACCAAGTAAGCTAATTGATTATTGCTGAATTACAATGAAGGGAACCACATGCATGCGCCCTATAGGCCCCCATACCCGTGTCAGCGCAACAAAAGCGGGCGTCATGTGCCATTCTAGGGATATGGTTATGCTAATTAGGTCCAGGCATAACTTCGTGTATAATTAATGAACGAATTACTACTTCAAATAAGATAAACCGGACCCGATACACCGATCAATTCGACATTGTCATTTTGACAATACGGCTGATGAAAAGTCGCCCCAGGAAACGGACGAATTGAAACCGATTGAAACAAATCATTTTCATTAAGTACGAAATATTTAAATATTTAGAAAATTCATAGTGGGGCAAATTTTAGGAGATCCCGGCACAGTATGCGTAATACCAGTATGGTCACTCCGGGCATTTCTCCTGTCCATCTTCGCAGCGCCAATTTTCCGACTAGCGGCCAGTACCCAAATCTTCGTGTGAGTAAAACTTTGCAGCAGACGACAAAAAGTAGGCAGCGTCTGTTTTATCAATATGCATTTATCGCTATCCTTTCAAACGGATTGCTATATATTTAGCCAATTGGGCAGTCTTGTGCATTCCTGTGGCTATCTGTTATCATATGTCGAGCGAATGACAAGTCACCTACGATACCATTATATTCCGTTTGAAAGTACTGAGTCCTAAACGCCGTATCAATTCTTGCGCTGCAGTCGTATTTTCTGGACATGGGGACATGAAAGGTGCCGACACGGAGTGGCCATACTGGTATTACGTATACTGTGATCCCGGATGTTGGTGGAACCGAAAGGAATCGATTGTTGTGCCATTTCAAGCACTAGCTGGCTTGCGTGCTTTCCTAAGGGAATTCTCCACCCACAAATAAAACTAATAATATCTATGGTGGTGATTGCACCAACCTAAGTCCGCCATTTTGTATCATAATAAATGAACAACCGTAAATAAACGATGTAGTCATGTGGAGAATTTAAAATCGGTTAATGTAACTGGTAATATGTACAGTAAATGCGAAAAAAACAACGATTTCTTTTGGGGAAAGTAGTAGCAGTATCAATTTTTGCAGGAAATTGAATGTTAATTTTTATTTCAAAATTCCACTGCGGATTGGAAATGATTTTAGGAAAGAGTCACGTGTTGGCAACCTTGCGCATATGGGAATACACGATATGTACGCTTGTACAATCTTGTTGAACATTTGTTGTTGTTGTTTTCAAAGCATTTTTGGTAAGTCGAGATGTTATTTTAGTAATTCGGAAAACACTTAATCGTATCGCAATTCCAAATTACGGTAATATCCAAGAATCCTCAGTAAATTACTTCCATCACTTGTCCATCTTTAACATAAGACGAGCAATCCATGAAAGCATGCGCGTTATGCTAGATTGCCAATATTTTAGGGGTACATCGCATTGCTGTTGGGTTTAACCTTTGATAACTCAATTAAAACGGAAAAAATGAATGCAGAATGTTATGTTCATTGCGAGCAATAATATCGTTGTTAAACGATTGATTAACGGTTAATTTAGGGCAGTTTTTAAATGATTCAGCTAGTTTTATGTAGCCTACAGTGTCACTATCGACTATTTTGGATAATCTTCCTAAAAATAGTTCAGATTTGTTATAAATTCAATTTCAATAAAGTCGATCGCAACTGACGTAGGAGCATTCTCCTTAAAATGGGCGAGACCCCCCTACCATATGGCCTTTGTTTGCTGACTGTAGGATACTGAGTTGACTTGAATTGATTACGTATTGGCGATGAAAAAAACACCTCAGAATACGACAAAGATAACATCGACTTATTTGATAATCATTTCAAGCATCCACGTGTTCGCTTATCTCGTAAATAACATGCAATCTTCCTGAAAATTCTAGAACTTGAACTCCTGAAATGGATAATAGAAGCCAGGCTGTGTACTGTATACCTGTATACAGTACATGTACAATACCATTTGCAGGTAATTCTTCATTGAGTTTTATGGGTTTATATGTAAAGCATGACAGTCAATTCTAGAGGTTTGCCGACATTTCGTTTTGCACCTAGATGCAGTCGGTGATGAGTATGCATGCACGTACTGACCAGCTTTGTGTCCCATTTGTTGACGATCAATGAAAGTGTGTGCACCTGATTTAACCAGATAATTTTTGCAAAAGTTGCTCTGCATTTTCCTTATTTCACGATGCATAATGCTTGGTTTGCAAGCTTCAAAATTTCTTGCACTAATCGGGATGTTATTTACAACTCCTTAAATGTTTACGAACGGAAGCTACCTGTGACCTCGTCCTGCCAGCTCATCGTTTAATTCGCCGCGAGCGAAACCATAACAACGTCCATTAAAGGCGATGGTGGCATCATTACAAGTAGTCAGCATTCATTGTGTAATTTCAACCGATGACGTCAGAAAAGGGGCACCACAAACAGTCGCATCATCCGGCTGACGTCACACACAATCTCTGACGTAACCCTTCTATGAAACGGCGTCCCCAAAACACTTAATATTGATTCGTGGTCCTCTCCCGAATTGCGTTCGGTGTGTTCTCCAGCGCCCCCAAGGAGCGCCACTCATGTCAACACACGGCACTTCCAACCGGATGAAACCGTGCCAATTCGTAAACAGAACGGAGTTCCGTTCTGGAACTTGAATGCTCGCCAAGTCGGCGCACAAACGTGTTTTTTGTCGAGCCATCCATTACCTGGGTGTTATTGTGTGACAGAGCACAAACGCCAAGATCAACGGATTCCTTCTAGTCGTCCTTCATCTGTTGATTTCTTAGCTTTAATAATTGATAGGTATATATAGTTCCCTAACAAAGGGGACGTTGGCTCATGAGGAGGGTACGATACTAATGAAATATTGACCTGTTTGCCAATATTCAACGTGAAACACGAACGCCTCCTGAAGTTCCACTCTCATCTCCCATTGGCCGCGCATCTGGAGAAGTAAATGGCTCGGTAGAGCAAGGAGAACAGGAACAAGGTTCGCGAGGGCGATCGAAAAAGTTCCCTCACCCAACGCCAATTTGGACCCTTTCCATGTGGCGCGATAGCAGTGCCAGAATTCATAAATATAGATCCTCGTGAAATTTACGCTCCATTTGCAGTCTAGGTTATTACACCTTTGTGCCGACTTTTACGGCTATTTTCAGCGAAATTTCAAGTGTGAGCGTGCGGTCTATTCAGATTTTCGGGCCAATGCACGGTTCGATAGAGACGGTAAATAGTCCTACGCCGAAATAGAGCACGCATCAGCTGCGAGTACCTTTCAAGTACCGATTTCTATACCGACAAGTTAACCTGGAGTTTGAACTGACGTCAGTAAATTTTAAGAGGACCAGCTCGAGGCATCCAGGCTTGAGATTGTCTAGTTTTAATGGAAAGCTTCACTTAACCGTATACATGCACCTGTAATGTTAAAAGCTAATATCATCTACTATTAGAATGCCCCAACCCAAACATCCAAGCCATAAGATCGAAAAATAAACTTCCTCTAACTTTTACTCCTACTAGCTTCATGGAATCATTCCTTTGCAACATCCAGGAACCCTACATATGGCTACTTTACAGATTAGCCACTAGTTATATGGCAAGCAGATTCAATAGTTAACTAAACCATACAAACTTACTAATACCAATAACCAATATGCTAGAAGGGGCTGCGCCCCCTTAGAGCATTATCTTGTTGTGTTGTTTAAAAGCTATTCATTTACTCATGAATAGATTTTTTTATCCGAAAGTAGATATTTTGATGCTGTTTTGCCGCTACAAATCAAAAATTGTATGAATTTTCTCGTTTATTTCTAAAATAATTAAATAAGGAATAATGCAAAATGATATACATGTATGGAACGAATGCGCCTGATGCCTGCACGTGCAATTTATCTACAAGTATAGCGAAGGCAATTAAAATTATGAAGTACCCCCAACATGTCTGA
Source organism: Ommatoiulus sabulosus (assembly GCA_034697705.1). Taxonomy (NCBI): domain Eukaryota; kingdom Metazoa; phylum Arthropoda; class Diplopoda; order Julida; family Julidae; genus Ommatoiulus; species Ommatoiulus sabulosus. The sequence continues at coordinate 6,906 of JAQGAO010001097.1, read as the reverse complement.
TCTAGGCGGAGCCACCACGCGTCTTCTGCTTGTGAAAGTTATCTATATGCCGGTATCACGTGTCCGTATTTCATTCTAATGGAAAACAATACCAAACGGCACGATATTTTACTTCATGATGAGATGAAATTACACTGTCACGTGATGCCGGCTTGACGTAATTCTCCATCAAGGTACATTTCTGAATGGTAGCAATTTTAAGGTCAGTTCCAGCTGGTAACGCTGATTTTGTTTTGGTAATTTTTAGAACACAAAGACTTATTTTTGCTTGACCGAGGTAACGCTGAGCTCCCCCATCGTGTCCTACTATGGCGCACGAAACGAGGGTGCCTATAAATCTGGGATTATTATCCCAGATAACAGAACCTACATGCATAATCTTGTTTCATTATATTCGATCAATGGAAATTTACATGGTTTCAAAATATGCACGTCGATGTACTGTATGCCAATAAAACGGGGTGCAGGATAAAATGATGAAAGAAAGGGGGTGACAACTTTCTGCTGTCAGCAGATGTTTTTCAAGTTCAATTTTAATTTGTTCTTATTATTATATATTTTTTTTAATCTATCAGGTCGATTCTATCCAAGACGTTTAGGCAAAGACTACCTAAAATGTGTAGAGACTCCATGGTTTAGGACTTTAGGCTATAACCATGCCCACTGTCCGTTGCTCGAATGAATCACAATCTCAGAGAATTATTACAAAAATTGCCACCATAAATAAGAGTATACGCAGTGATAAATGGGTAAAGTCAGAGCAGTATTCCTACCGCTGTTACCTCCGCTTCAATTTCTAGACGACACGATGATATATATATTTTGAACAGGAACAGATATATTTCGGGAAACTAACCTTCGATAAGATGGACATAGCGACATTGTGGCCGTTTACACTGTCCGAATTTAAAATCTCGGCACACCGGGAGGGTGTCCAGCAACTGGAAAAAGCAACAGCAACATTTTGTTTAATGAATCGATCGTATCTAGCATCACCAAATTAAACCTGAAAATTTTAATCACAATAATCTTTGGAGATCATCATTCATCATACACGCAATAATTATCAAATTAAACAAAAATAAAAGAGGAATAACGATGAAAATATTTCTACAAAATATCTCCTTTGAAAATTCGCCACGGCAACGAATCCGTAATTAGTAAAATGGGACATGAGTCGAGAAGTAATTTTGTATTAGGCGTTTCACAGTAGCCGGGCCAAAAGCGGCACAATAGTCAGCCTCATCCTGTAAAACCCTTTCTTTTTTTTAAATTTTGGAAAAAAAACAAACATATGGAATGTTTTGTTTGTAACGGCTTACGGGAAGTATTAATCAAATTGGCCGGCAGCCCTAAAATATATACATGTATCTCACAATTAAATGAAAAAATATTTTTCGTGATGACTTCAAAAAATGGGTGATGAAAATATTCAAAGTTCAATTCAGAGAAGCACGGTGGTAAATCAAGCAAATTAACTATTCCTATGCAACTATTGTAGAGGACTGCATTCTCTCAAATGGACAGGAACAAATTCAGCCGATAGGGCGTGTAATGCAAGCATTCGCAATATGAAAACTATATGTTGTCTCCAGCATTTATTGCAATTGCAAACGTGAACATGCCATATTTTATCGACCTACCGAGTAGGCCAAAGCCTAAAGCGGATCTGACACGAACTAATGCAGTTCAATACAACAATTGGCAAATCAAAAAAAATACGGAAAAATGTAAAGTAGAAATGTTACCCTTCCAATACTAAATAGAAAGTTACTCTAATAATTAAAATGAGACCCAAATTAACGAGACTTTAATAAATTACCCCTACCCAATTTGCCTAATTTCGAATCAGACCCCAAAAATTTAATTGCACTGCTATTTAGTATAGTCAGTTACATTTTTTCCCCCATCAGCTTTTCCAAATTAAACTATAAGGGCCATTGTTCCGGTCCCTTTTCTCCCCTTTATTTTTATACTTAATTTAAAAGAAAAAAGGGTTCTACAGGTGAATTGATACACGTGAACAAAAATATTTTTGCGAATAATTTCAATAAGATATCATTTTAGAATAGCAACCGTCTCATATGTAATCAAATAATGAACATCCAACCAGAATCCATGTACTGCTTAAGACGTTCATTTATCGGTTTCTAATTAATTGGTTTACCCTGGCAAAAATATTTTTGGCGTGTACGAAGGCAGAAATGGGAAAGGCAAGAATCGTCTTCTAGCATAATTTTTATATTATAATGAGGAAATTCAATTACTAACAAAACACAGCGGGGTTTTGAACACGGAGGTAATATGCATCGTTCGATTTGAAGTCGACTATAAGATTAAACAAGACTAACAATTAGTGGAAAAATATGGAAAACAAATTAAGAAGATAACAGAAATGAAATTAGCTAGATCAAAGAAAGGTCACAAGGAAAATAGGCAGCCGGAGGATTCGGGCAAAGTAGTTTGCTATATAGACGAAATACAAATGACTGCTTTGTCAATTCAAATATTTTATGGCAACACATAAGTATAGGGCCAAATGGTATTTGATGACCACCCAAGTTCTTTCGCAAATAATAACAAAACGATAAAATAACGGTTTAACGAGCAAAACAAAACAGCAGTGACGCCAAAAGTGCTTCTCTATAGTACCAAGAGAGCACATTTTGACTCTCTCGCTGATCGATTGGGCAGTAGGGCCAAGGGCTTTCTACAGAGGCATGCCAACTAATACAACATCAGAATGCGCCGTGGAAATCACTTCATACCATTTATAATAATGCTCATCATAGCATTTTAATCCAGTTTAGACGAAAATAGTTATAGCTATTCAAGCTTTTAAGATATCCCGTTGTGTACGCCATAGGTGGTATGCCTGCACACGTGCAATTTGCGTCGCCATTCCCACAATTAATCTTAGATACTCATTCAAGTGAAAGGGCATTAATTCATTTCCAACGAGATGATGATATTCCGCTAACAATTATGCCTATTTGTTTGCACACAGGCCATAAAGCTCGCGGAGAGAAAACGTTTCGCATTTTCCAATTGGATAGAATTGAACATTTTTGAATATACATGTAGCACGCAACTTCTCAAAATAAATCAAATTCCGGATCCAAAAATTATTTAGAAAGTAGATGCCATTATGCAGAAGCAATTGGCTTGCTGAAATACCTATAATTCTTTACGCTTTGTGCTAGTCTAGCTATACTCACGTCACGGTGTAGGACTGTAGGCGAACTCATCGTTTAATATTTTCTACAACATAACTTTTCGATGGATTACTGCACGGATATAGCACAATGGTCATACATCCATTGGAATGGCATAGACGGTATTATCTATAAGCCATCAGTTGAAGCGAGCAGAAATAGATGAAGTGCACTTGTATGGCGCATTCTTGTATCGCAAACAGGCAACATCCACGATTAAATAGATATGGAACAAAGTAAGCATTCTGTGTTTCAGCAAAAATCCCTTAGCCCTGACTGGATAACAATAGCCAAGGTATCTCCCTTCGGCCGCTTCAACACTGCCCATAGCGGTTATAGTTGGGAGCTTTGTTTGCGAATGAGAAGCGCCGAAATCGAGCATTAGTATATTGCAAACAAAAATCACCGAGTATATAACTGAACAGAATGAAAAGAAGAAAAAAAAAAGAAGAGCGATTAAGAGAAAAGAGAGAAAAGCACGGGTCTTAGACATAGGTGAAGGTACCTGGCCTTTGTCATCACAGTACTGGACACAAGTGGCGTTAGCAATAGTTGCAGCAGCTGCCATTGAAGTAGCGTTGGAGTGAATCGTGGGCACTAGGTGGCAGTGTGAGCATGAAGCAGTTACCGCAGTGGTGGAAAACAGCACAGGCAGGATTTTTAAAGAGTGAGAGAGACAGAGAGATAGCGCGTGGCAGTTCAGGTTGCAGTGACGGACAAAATATGGCACAAAAAAGACCGGAAGTGGTGGTGGTGGTCGAGTAGCCCGAGAGTGGTTGTGCGGCAACACCAAAGCCACGCGGCGGTGATGGTAGTTGGCGGCAGGCATGCGGATCAAGAGCGTGAGTGGAATGTTAGTGGTGCAACAAGCATTTTATTGTCAGACGGGATCGGGTATGAGAGAACAACGGAGGAACAGACATGCCGTCAACGGAATTGCATGATGGGAGCAGCACAATTGAGCAACGTGGCCAGCACATCATCGGAGAAGGCAAGAATGTGGTAGGGAGAAGGCGGCAGGAAAGAGAATGAAAGAGAGGCAGGGAGCAGAAAGATAAACAAAATTCAGCCATTGATCTGCTAAATTACAATCGGAATATAGTGTAACATGAACGAGAACTGTCACGGAATTTAGAACCGAGACAGACACTCGAAACACACTAGCGGTTTCCCTGAAAAAATGAAACAAAGATGGACACGCGCATGATCTCTAGAATGCCAACTCGTGATTACCTGTAATTAAATGCGATGGTCTCGACTCGTTGCAACATTTCCTTTCAGTAAGATCGATTATGGCAACTAAAGGGAGAGCCTATACTCAACAATTTCGATCCCACCAGTGGATTTGAGCCATCATTCCAAAACAATGTCAAGAAGAATTCTCACCTCGGTCAGTTGCCAGTTGCATTACCATTTTTCGTTAATAAACTTTCAAAGAAATCCCCGAGATAATGAAAACTAACCAATGGCGACACAAATTTTGATACCATTCCTGCATTAATACATGATCGATGAGCCATGTTAGAATGGTAACGGCCCAAGCGGCACCCAATGCCAAAAAATAGCTCCGTAAAGCAATCTGAACTTATTACGGGGAATGAATGAGGGATGATTAGGTGGTCACGATAACAAAATTGGCAAAGATCAGCACATGTTCAAGGCATTTAATAAAAGTGCAGCAAATGAGCAAAGCTAGAAAGCGAAGGCGCAATGACGAGTCCAAACCAAGATATCATTATTGTTGCTGAAACACGCTTTTACGATTTAAAGCGGCATCTTACCAAACCAAACGCTACAGACACAAAAGTGCGCAGCGTGCACACTGCTAAGGTGGTTTCAACTAATTACAAGACTACTATATACTCGAGCAAGGGGAAATTTTGCTTCGACCAATCATCGAACAGTTTCGGAGCAAACAGGAACCAAATAGATCAGGATGGTCCTAGATGTTTTGATATTGCATCCAAGCATTCAACGCTAACATCCGGGTCATTTGCTCCTCGGACTTAAGAACGTCAAAAATTAAAGTATGCAACATGAGGGAGCTAGGGAAGGCAACTAAAGGGTTTCGTGTTTTGGCCCAAGACGCTTCCACGATCGCTAAATCCTAGAAATGACATAACATGATAACTACGCAAAAGGGGGGTGCGGCAACCCATACATGTACTCGTTTAAAAGCAGCAATAATAATGCGTTGGAACTTCACTTTCCAATCTGGCACCGGGTGGCCCGACCCTCGGGAGTACGGCGGTAGCAAATCTAAAAAGCAGCAGGAAGTGCGAGCGGAGGCAACACAGTTACAATCGAGCCAAATGTGTCGCAGCGAGGGCGACCATTCCATTATCCGACTCCATTGTCATGCTGAGCCGCGGCGATGGAATGACACAGAAACGGGTAGCGAGGAAGAAGGAGGAAAAGTAAGAAGAAAAAACGGTGGTCTAGGGCCAGCGAGGCGCTACTTGCCCACCACGAATACTCACATGTGACTGGAACAAAGGGCTGTTGCAGTTGCATGGCTAACGCCTGTTGGTAGGCATTGGTTCCGGGTTGGTAGACGGGGACGCCGCTCTTTTCCACTGCGGGGCGCTTGTTGTATGGAATCATGCCTGGGAAAGTCTGAAACACGCAATGCATGAAAACTCCGCTCAAATGGTTCTTAGTAAATACGGGCGAACGAGAGTGAAAACAAACAAAGTTATCGGGACGGAATTTCAACGGAAACAAACGGGGAAATGGAGGGCAAGTTTCGTTCTGGGTGTGGGGGAGGGAGACAAAGTCCCGATATTTTTCAGCGGACTAAAAGTAAACGAGGGTGGCCACTAGAGGCTATTTCCAAGACGCTGAACAAAGTCCTGGCAAAAAGGTCCTCGACAGATTTGCTATAATACGATCGATCCTACGTACTTCGCTGCAGGCGGCGTTGTCGTCGATGGGTACCATTTACAAATATCATTCTTATCGTGTTACGGGGGAATGGCGGCAAGAAACGCATGCACACTCGATGCGCATAATACTACACGTTCTCATGCAACGGGTCGTCACCAATTCCAAGCAGAAGTTGTAAAAGTCGTTCATGCTCTGCATGGAAACAAGTGTCCAAAGAAAGCGTTTTTCTAACAGCAATCACCACTTACACATACGTACGTGGCCGCATGATTCATTTCGGAACAGGGCACTCATTATTACCTGACCAAAAAGGCCTTCAAAGCGAGACCCAGGCAAGGTCAAATGGACAAAAAAGTTGTCGATAAGGTGGGGCCTCCAACCAATGAATGCGTCGGTGTTTTATTCTGACAGAAACGTCTTACGTGATCGTAGATTCAACTAGAAAGCAGCGTCAAAAAAGGACAACTTGCGTCAGTAAGGGGTCTTCCATAAAGGACGTCCGGAAAAGGGAGGGAGGGTGTGTGAAAATTGGACACCGGGGGACAGGTGACATCCTGACAGTTGACGTCAAGATGTCAACTTGTGCTTAAACTGTCATCAGTTTTAGATGATAAATTGATTGCATTGGTTTTATTTTCCGCCTAGTCAATTTACAGGAAATTTCTTCAGCAGCTTATTCAATTGTATTTCATCTGTTTAAATTAATGCTGTAATATTCTGTAGGTCTGTAGTTCACTAATGGTAATATTTTCAATAAAAATTTATAAAGAAAATATTAAAAATTGCTTAAGTAATCAACAAGATG
>JAQGAO010001096.1:0-26628 GCA_034697705.1 Ommatoiulus sabulosus | reverse complement strand
TGTTTGTTATAATTGTTTGTATGGTTTTTTAATATTAAAAAAATAATAAAGCCGTTTTTAACTGTAAAATTTACGATTTACTCTTCTTGGGTAATGGGGCCAAGTGTATGGCCTCATTAATCTGTAGCTATAAGTAATGGGGCCAAGTCAAGCATTTTGAAAACACTTTTATTCCTTTTTAAATACACTAAATATTTAAAAATTTAGTGATCTAACTGATAGACTACTTACAAAACAAGCTTTCTGTGTAATTATCAGCATGGAAATGCTCGTTTTTAACATGCTAGGTGCCATTATCACTTAGGGTGTACCCATTACCCCTCACTCCCCCTACACCTAAAGCCATCCAAATAAACTGAATTTTGTAATGCATGTTGACATATGTACTTACCACTTTGCTACCCCAAAAGCCCTCGTCCACTCGAACCCAAATCATATGTAAAATTCTCTTGCTGTGATAAAGTTGCAAATAAGTCGACGATGAATCCTGAACAGCACCAAATTTCAGGCTGACTGGTATTGAGCCTAAGGAGAAAATATATTTTACTTAATGCTCAAATTCAACTTTTTAAATAGGTATAAAGTAAATGTTTGTTAAGACTGTTTACAATAAAGTATATAACTTGTAGTTTTATAACAGGAGATTTCATAGATATTTAGCATTCTGCACGATTAAACAGGAGCCGATTTATTGATGAGAGAGGCATTTATTCGAAGACATTTACAAATAAGTTACGATAGTAAAAGAATTAAAACCCTCTCAGTCATGCATTATGATCTCCTTATCCTACATTTTTGAAACTTTAGAAAATGAAATAATATAATATTACCATGTTCTTTGAAATTTTTCCAATTTTATTATTTTTACAATTAAAAGTTTTACGTAATGGCCTAATTAAATTTCAAGATCTCGTAACAATGGCAAAATGTGTGCAAACAAATAAAATTTTGATAATTTTTTAATCTACTGGATGTGATTTATTTAATAGATTTACATAAAATTCTCTAAAAAGTATTAACAACTCAATAAAAACCACATTATGTTTAAGCCTTTTAACTGATATTTCAAGGGCTAAAGGGCCATGACCTTGAATTTGAGTATCATAGTACTATAATTTCCTAAAAATGCCAGTAGGAGGCACTGCGAAACTGCATTTTAAAGAGGGACTTTTTCTCTATACACTAGAGCATTGCAGTGCAACAAAACCTTTATTTTCTAAAAGGCTTAAAATGTTTAAAAAAAATTTTCCTGTTTTGGGACATGGTCACTGAAAGGGTCGGCTTGGAGGACCATAAACAATCGCGGCGGCAAAAGTTAGGGTTAGCGTATGCTTCCATGTGATTCGAAGGACCAGAGATATGCATCAAGTCAGGTCAAAGGTTAGGACAAGAAGGCAGAGAAGCGCAGGTGGAGGTTGCGACCTTTAGGTAAATGACCACCTGGCAGTCAACCTATGTTCATACGGTGCCTCCCGCTGTAAAACTGGGTTGTGGTTAGAGCACCCTAGTGTGACAACCCATGTAGGTGGTTGAACACCTGTGCTCGGAAGAAGAAAGAAACAAATGTACGGTTGACCTGCAGCAAGATGTAGCAGTTCAGTTGTCCCTTTGCCATGTTGACAAAATCGATGGGGGATGACATTGCGATGGCAGAAATGCGCAGAAGCACATCGGTGATGATATTCTTTTCTCTGTGTACAAGCCTGATATCCGCTGTGAACTCGCCCAGGTAGTCCAGGTGCCGATGCTGGTGTAAAGATGACCAGTCAAACAACTGCGTAAATGCAAAGGTAAGTGGTTAATGGTCTGTGCAGAGCATAAAGGCTAGGCCTCACACCCTGTGGCGGAAGTCCATCACCATGGCGTACACTCTGAGCAGCTACCAATAATAGGCAATGTAGTTCTGTTCTGCCAAAGGCAGCTTCCTGAAGAAAAACGTAAGGGGCTGCTAGTGTCCATGGTTGTACTGCTGCACAACCACCCCTACCACTTAGTCTGATGTGTCTACCATAAGGGCAAGCTGTTCTTGCAAAGATGGATGCACTAGCGTGGCCGCCTGAGCCAGGTTGCGTTTGCAAGTGACGAATGCTTCCCTGGCCTCTAGTGTCCACCTTATCAGTCATCTGTCATTCTTCTTGCTGTCCTTAAACTACTCATTAAGAACAGCATGGTGCTGTGTAGCAATAAAAGGTTAGTATTGCGAGGAACCATCGTATGTCAGTGACCTCTACTAGTTCCAAAAATCCTACGATGGCTGCCAACTTTTTCTATTCTAATTCTAGTATTCACCCTGCAGTCAGTAGATTAGAACCATTTGGCAGGGGGGATCGTTATGGTTCCCAACACCACAAGTAAAACATACATGTATTTCCCGTAATTAATACCTTAACAAGGAGGATGGGATAGGAAAGGAAGACGGTCATGGCTGATGTAATTTAGGAACTATTTCAACATTTGCCAGAAGAAATTGTGGGAAACCATGAAAAACCACAATTGAGGATAGCCGACCCGGAAAGCGAACCTGGGTCTACCGAATGCAAGGCGAGAATAGCCACCTTGCATACTCGGTATTCTCGGTTGTTCTTTGTGATCTTAGACATAATGCAATTTATGATATTTATATTTCATTTACACTCTCTTTATATTGAATTTTGAATAAAACGCAGTAGAATACAGGGTTCCTCCAGACCTGGAAACCTTGAAAAATCAGGGAAATAGAAAATGACAAATAAAATCAGAGAAGATTGATAAACATATTTTTAAACTGTCAGTGACATTCAACGTATTAATGTTTTCATCCCAAAATGAAAGCTTCTACGAGGTTAGCTCAGAACCTATAAACATGTTTTTTTAAATTTTCCCAGGACAAAGTTGCATTATTTTACCAGGACGAACTTTTGAAACTTTTTAAAGACAAACTTGGCTATTTGTCACGGTTTCCGAGTACAAATTAGTAAAATTTTGAAGATTTTTTGCTACTAATTTTGCAAATTTGCAAATTTCTTAACTTTTCTAGTATAGATTAGTAATATTCAATTTTTTTGTGTGTCGATTTGCATTATTATATATCATTGGCATACATGTTTGTAAAGTTTTACATTATCTTTGGTCAACGAAATTTCTTTAAAAACCTGAAAAATTCAGGGAAGTTAAAAATTTAAATTCAGGGTAACTCTAAAACACATTTCGTCAGCTCCAAGAAAGATTGGGGCACTATAAACTATCATAAATATTCCAAATAATGCCGGCATAAAAGGACCATGACCGCTTTTTAAATCATAAAGTTGGAAATGGTATAGTTTGGTGACTTTGAGATACGGCGGTGATGGAAATTTTAAATGTTTCTGATAACTTGTAATGCCTTAACATTATCTGTTGCTTACCCAATGTGTTTGGCGATTATGATGACATCTTTTGATTTTAGTGCAAATGTGATAAACAGTTGTTTTTCCCTCTCAGTTATCTTACATGAACGATGTGTTTGGGTTTTTTATGACTGTTCATGTGTCTTCTTTGTTCTTTAGGGTGTCTTAAAGTGTACATACTGCAATACTTGATATTATAAATCCATTTCCTATCTCTCATTTGATAATGAATTTCCACTAAAAAGCAATTGAATAACTTTCTCTCTTTCCATGTGAAAATTTAACCTTGGAAACTGTTTAACATTTTTAAATCTGTACTTGAAAACTGCTGAAAATTGTGAAAATGTATACTTGGAAATCTTGCAAATCTATAGGCTCTTGCAATAAGATATATACACATACAGGGTGGAACAGGATAGAGAGCCACACTATTTTTTTTCCTGTTTTAGTTACGTAAATTCTGTTTGTGTGGTCAACTAGGAATTCATGTGTGCACTATCCAATGATGTTGTAACATTTGATGACAATTGTTTCATGGAAATAAATGTTCAAACTTTTTTACCGTTACACCTAGGACAAAATGACAAATAAGTAAAAGGATAAGCATGATTTGTTTGTATGTATCCAACTGGTTTCGTCTTCATTAGCATTTATTTGAAGCTGCTACAATGTTTTGAAAACAGGGGCAAACACTAATTGCTAGCTGCCCTGCAAACCCTAATGCACTGCGGCCCTTCATCCATCAGTGTACTGCAGCGCAGCTAGCAGGTATTGTTTGCCCCTGTATTCAAAACATTGTAGCAACTTCAAATAATTGCAAACAAATACGACACCAGTTTAAGAGATACAAACAAATCATGCTCTTCCTTTTCCTATTCTGACATTTTGTCCTAGGTGTTACGGTAAAACAGTGTTACAGAAGGTGTTACGGTGTTACAGAATTTATGTAACTATAACAGGAAATGAAAAAATAGGGTTGCTCTCTATTCTGTTCCACCCTATATGTATATACATATTTTTAAAATATGTGATCGGAAACTGTTGCATTTTTTTTTACTTTTTTTCCTCGGAAATTGTTAAACGTTTTGCATAATTTTGCAAGTTTGGAAAAAGATCGACAATGACTCAAGTTTTCTTTGGAGAATGAAATGTTTGCAAATTTATCCTTGACTTTACAGTGCATGCCAACTTTCAAAAAACTATCTCCAAAATTCTGAACACCTTTACCGAAAATAACTTTCAGCACAGATACGAACTGTTGAAAAATGTAGGAATCATTGTAAAACAGGTGACAACTTGACTCAAACAGTATTATCTGGACAGGAACATTCTTCTCTTTAAAACCACATTTTATTTTAAGAATAAAATCTGAATATTTGAAAAAATCTTCTTTTAATAAAATGCCATATCACGGTACTCCTAACCTGGAATAGTCAGAAATTTTTAATTTTTTAATGTTGTCACAATCCAAAATTATTTCTTTTGCGTGGTATCTACGAAATATTTACAAAAATGCTATGTTATCCTAAGTATAGATTTGCAAAATGTTTAACGCTTTCTAATGTCAAATTTGTAAAATTATGACAGTTTCCAAGGAGAAATTAACAATATTTTCGTTGATGAGATCAAATAAAGCTTTTTTCAAATTTGAAGACGTCAACATGGAAATAATGTTCATAATTGACTGGGTATAGTGTGGACGTGTAGGAGGGTTATGGGTTCATTTTTGAAAAATTTTGCAAACTAGCTTTTAGGATGGTTTAATCACTTCAATGCAATTGGGTTCAACAAAAATTGTCACTTAAATCGTTCTATGAAGTCAAGTGTGAAAAATCTTCACTCTTGTAGATTTAAAATATCACTAGATGTTTTTCAATTAATAAATATGTTGTATACAATCTCTTGGCAAGTTATTTTACAATTTTCAAGTTTTTGCCTGAGTACCCTTGATATCACGTTACAATCAATTCGCGATTTTAAAGGCATCCCAAAAAACTTGTATGTCGTAATCTGTTGTAAATAGATGCTTAGAATTCATTGCAAATTTATATTAAGAAGTTTTAAAATTGTGCACATTTGTGCTAGCTCGGAAAACGTGAAAAATTGTGCAAATTTGTCTCCTTAAATTGTTGAAAGTTTTATAAGTATGTGCTGAAAAAAGTTGGAAATCTAGGACAATTGTATTTCAAACTTGTGAACATTTGCTTTTGGAAACTATTGAAAATTTTACAAATTTACGAAAAGGTTTATAATTTTGCAAATTTGGGCTCTGAAAATGTTGAAAATGTAACAAATTTATTCTTAGAATAGGCTAAGAAATTTGTAAATATCTCCAAAACACGCAGAAGCATTAATTTTGGATCGTGAAATCATTAACATTTTGGCAAATTTTCAAAATTGTCGACCTATTACGAGGATAAATTTTTAAAATTGCCTACATATTCCGAGGATAAATTTGGTAACTTTTTTAATTGTTTCTGAGTACTTACACAGTAAAAAAAAATCCGTAAAATTTACGGAAAAGTACTACGCCTTTTTCTTCGAGTTTCGAATCGCCGAAATGGGATATTTTTCGTTACTATATTGGTATAGTGCATGCTTACTTCAAAAATCTAAAGTTCAAGTTAAGTGAAATGTTATATATATAAGCATTTATTAGCACACGTTTTTCTTTGAAAAATTGTCCAATTTGAAACTGGACACCAGATTCTGCATCCGGAAGTGATTTCTGAATTCTTGTATTCTCAGTTACTGACCATAACAATGACCACGAACAATTTGTCTATGGTATTTTTTCTAGGAAAGTTTGATTCAAAACCTATAGCTGTGAAAGATAGGCAAAATAAATTTCGAAATGCAAATCGAGTTTTCATACATGGCATGTTTGGAACTCATTTCCTATCAAATATACAATTGGTGAATATGTCAACAGGTATAGAATATTTTTTTTAAAATTAGAAAAGTCACTTGAAAATGCCCCTAAAGTACGTAACCATTGGATAAACGGGTTGTATGTAGGATAATTGTAGACCATTTGGAATTTCGAGAAACTAAGAACAAAAGATTTAAAAACTGATTAGTTCCGGAAACAGAATCTGGTGTACCAGTATCAATTGACCAATGGCCATTTTGAGCGATGCGATTCGTCAAATCAACCACGTGGCAATTAATCCCTAACGAAATTCCTTCATATATAGGAATACTAACTTTTCGGACACTGACCATGCAGTTACTGTGCAGCAGCTTCGATCACTGGTCACTTCACGCTTTATAATTGAACAAGTGTTCGAAGACTATTCGAGGTACATTTTATTCGTTGGAGTTTTCATCATTATTCAACTCAAGTTGATATTAAATCCGAGGTAAGTGAAATCTAAAATACACAAATTATTGCAATGATAATAAATTTTTGAACGATTGCTTTAAATGAAACCAGTATACATATGCTTCGAGCAATGGGTCCTAAAACAATCACTCGTTAGTGTTACTGATCTAATTATCCTAATTATTTGTTTTAGTACATGTAAAAACTTTACAATGTTAAGATTGTGTATAAACTACGATTTTACAACAAAAAATAACAACAACGTGTAAATGTTATCGAGTTTCCTGAAATGGGTTTACTTTTAATCTTACGTAGCACGTGGTTATGGCGTCACAGTCACGTGTTCGAAAAAATGGAAAAGCAGACGACAGATCAGATTGCACGATATTTAAACAAATTCTGATTCAAAAACTTACTGTTTTATACAGATACATTACTGATGTTTTTAAAAACTTTAATAAACAAAGATTTGATTTTTGTTTGTTTTACAGAAACTTTATCTCAAGCAGTTTCAAGTTCAGAAATTGTTTATAAGTGTTGAAGGTGCGCTATTCATCACAGGCTTGTGGAATCTTGGGGATCGAAAGGAGGGGATCGTTTTACCTCTTCCACTTTGATACCCTGTTTCTTGGGGATCGAAAGGAGGGGATCGTTTTACCTCTTCCACTTTGATACCCTGTTTCTTGGGGATATAAAAAGGGGACTGCTGCCTATGTTCCTCACTTGGATTTTGCTGCTCAAACTGGAAGGACGTGTTAGGAGACTTGCCTCCAACACGTGGTAAAGAAGAAGTTTAATTTTTATGCCTTTGTGGCTTATGTTCAAATGTAATTGTAGAATTAATCAGTTAGTCCTGTTATTAAAGTTTACTTAATAAATTCCACGCGTCTACCTGAATTTCATCATTATGTACCGATGCATATTCTGTAATACGATAATTGTTAATACTTATTGTGTCAGGATCACCTTATCCAGGGTACACTCCGACCTGGAAAACCTGGAAAAGTCAGGGAACTTGAAAATGTCTAAAAAATTTAGGATAGAATGGCTTATTTTGAAAAAGTCAGAAAGATTCAGATTTAATGTAGTCATGTTGTTGATATCCACTATACATGGTTATCTCAGGGCGCATTTTACGAGGAGAAATTTGAAAAATGTTTCACGTTTTTCGAGTACGAATTTGCAAAATTTTTCCCGTTTTCCGAGGACAAAATTTCAAAATTTCTAAGGATTTCCGGGGACAAAATTGAAAAGTCCCCACGATTTCTGAGGCAAAATTTCAAAACTTCCCACGATTTCTGAGGACAAAATTGACAATTTCTCACGATTTCGGAGAAGAAATTGTAAATTTTCAATACTTTCTACATCTTACGAATACAAAATTTTAAAATTTTCTCAATTTTGTATGTTTTCAAAATTGTCATTAGTTAATTTTGCAAAATATTTCCCGTTTTCGATTTTGCAAAATATGCCAATTTTTGACATTGTCACTGGTCAGGAAATGTCTCGAAATCTCGATGGTGTAGAAATGTTGGAGGTGTTCTCATAAATTACGGCGAATTTTTATCCTGGAAATTGACGCGAGGAATTTCTTTTTGGAAATTTAAAATAATGTAGTGGACATTTTCTATAAATATAATATACATATAGTTTTGGAATGAAGCACACATTTCCGGGAAATGTATAAGAACGAGAGTTCAAACATAAGCGGACAGGATGGACAAAGCCCATCAGAGTGGTCACTTCACGCAGGTTAAGAAAAACCTTTCAAGACCTATAAAAGGGTCATCTAAAAAAAGCTAATGGTCAAGTTGCGAAAAAAAAAAAAAACACGATCACCGACCTATTTTTATCTAACCCCGGATATTGCTAGCACAGCTTTGGCCAGTGCCACTGTCCACTAGACAGAAAATTAATCAGGTTAAACCAGTCAAACTTTGGTAAACTGGTAGCCTAACCTAACGGGGATGTTCATTGTCCAGGTATCCGGAAAAAACAGAATAAAAAGTATTTCCGGATTTTTCGAAGTGGTCAATCGACGCTGGCCATATCAAGGATCAGACATTCAAAATAGGTCCTGGATGTGATCCTGATTTGTCTTTAGCAAACGTCGTTTCTTTGAACCTAAACAAATATCTAAAAAATAGTTACAAGTAATTCGTATTTTGATTGATTTTTTTAAAAGATTTAACGTAAAACAATCTAGATTTCCCCGTTTAATTTTACTTAACACTGACTATGACGTTATAGCCACGTGTTAAATTCGTTGATTAATGTATTCATTAGATCCTCGTTGACGTTAACAAATAATCAACGGAATAATACAAATGGTAAATTAGAAAGGGAAGTGTAATGACTCCATTTGTTTTTTGTTCAAACCTATAATTGGAGAAATAATGGGAGATTTTATAACATCCTAACGTCAAAACTTACCCCCTTAAGTAGGGGAATGGCGTAGTAGACTAGTAGGTGTAAAATTCCATTCCTAAAAATAAACGAAATTTTAAGAAAATTTATTGCCCAGGTCACTAAATGTAGACGAGGGGGAATTGTCACCTGATTGACCCGATTGACGTTTCAACTGGCCAGTGGGGGATAAGCTGACTCACGGGTTAATCACGTGAATATTGTACCCTACAGTATATATTTGGTGGTCTTAGCAGAAGGGGATCATTCGGACACTGGTCAAGCTGAGCATTGTACAGAGCTTTCTTCGTCAGTACGTCTTACAACTTCTCGGTGAAGTCTTTCTCAAAGTAAGCTAATTCAATATTTTATACACGCTTTTCTTTGAACATTATCAAAAAAATTGCAAGATTTTAATATTTAGATTATAATATTTAGATATTAAGATTTTAAATTTAATATTAAAGTAAATTCCATGCGAAAGCCTAACCGCGGATCTTAACTAAAATCGAAACTCGCTTCTCGCTTGATTTCCACAAAGTTCTGAAGTTTTATGACCATTTGTCACATGATTTACAGTAATAGTAAGCATTCTGCTAAACGTAGCTTATACTTTTATTGGGAATTATCACGTGGCTTTGATCTCATTGCCACGTGCTTGCTAAAATCATAATCTGAACCCTGACCAGTCCACGTTAAAAACGTAGTTATAAACTTTTATTTTGGCTAATCGCACGGTTTTGAGTGGCCATTTTTTAAAATAGACGTCATTTTTGGAAAATGACCGAATAATGAATTCATTTCTTGGTCATTTTGCTACGTTGGTATAGCATAAAACCTGTTTAAAAAAGTTTGGTAATTAGGGTTTCAACAGATTTTTGTTAATAATGTAATGTCATAAATGTATATTTTGTCACACACAATAGAAACCATGGGTGGTTAATAAATTTTACGAACTACATTTAATACTACTGCTTTGATAGAATTGGATTGTTCTTTAATTTGACTAAGTGAAAACTGGAAAAAAAGATTTTACTAAGCTGCACTTATAAAAGTATGTTTTAGAATTACTAATTTCAAATGCTTTGAGAGAAACAAGGGTGATATTGAAAATCTTAAAATATTCGGATTTTTCATTATTTTCTTTGATGTGACTTAGTGAAAACATGAAAAGAATTTTACAAAGTAGCCCTTTGTACTAAAAGTACAAGTAAATGTTTGCTGCAACTTGCCTAAATGTTATAATCAATGGCATTAACGTTAAAATCGATCTACGACCAAGTGTTCAAAAGCAGACGATAGTTCTTATTTGGGCTCTCTTTGTAAAACACAAACTTGGTCTATTTTACCAGGCGAACTTGTAAGGCATTAGACGCCATTCTGGCAATATGGTGCAGAAATATTTTACCATTTGCGTACATACAGTATTTCAACACGCCTAACAACTTTTTTTTCTGATAAGTAACTTGACAGAGTTAAACTAACCAAGCAAACATTTTTCTTCATAATATTTTTAATTCTTTTTGTGCATAAAGACAAAGATACTAATTAATGTAAACATGTTTTTCAGGAATATACCATGGATTTAAATTTCGACATCCAGACATGGAACTTTACCATGAAATCCATGACCTTAACCACAATTACCAGAAATATCGTGGATACTGCCAGACGTCATCCATTTACCACAATGGATCCAGAGATCATCACCACAAGGGCCATCGTAGGAACTAAACAATTGGAACTGGAGCTGCTTCCGAGTATGATAGTTGAGATCAAAACCATGATTCGGCCTATCATGGAGGAGATGCTGGAATGGTACAATTTGAACGGATATACCGTATGCCCTATTCTGACGCCGGCAGGAACCGTGGACATTGAGAAGAGTGCCAGAGCCTTGATAGGATGCAGTGACCAGCCGGTCAGCGCCTTGTTTAGCCTGGCATGCAACCATTGCTTGGATGATGAAATATTCCGACTGGGCAGCCTTCTCTCTTCCGATTGGATAGCGAGTTTCGAGAAGGAACATGGTCATCGTGGTTTGGTCTTTCCTCTGCAAGACGAAGAGAAGGATATCGTATTCCAGAATTTCTGGTATCACATCTACACTGGACAATTCGACAATATGATAACTCTGAACAATCTAAGTGAGGAGCAGTGTGTTGCAGGCATTGAGTGTTCACTGATTATGGAGAATTCTTTCGCACTGGAATATTTCTTGAAGAAAATCTCAAGGGAAGGAATTCATCTCATCTTCAACGGTTGGGGCTGCTCATTGTTCGGGACGGAAAGCTTTCTACATCCTGCCACATATGCCAAGCTATTTCATATTGACCAGCGTAACTCGTGGAACAACATGTACTCAACCGTGATGCTTCCAGCACTCCTCCGATGGCCCTATCAGCACCTCTTTCTGAAAGCGGCTGAGAGACTCCTGACAAACCTCGAAATGGAAGATTACTATTACTAAGCGACAAATATCATCTCCAAGGTCATGAGTGGTTCCGAAGACCACAATTACAAAGACCTCTTCGTTGGCTTCTGGAAAATGGGCATTGTACAAAAATGTCAGCTAAACAACGACTCGAAGATTTTTTACTTCTTAATGTCGAAAGTTTTTCGGATGGGGGATGAGAAGATCGCATTCATGGTTTTTGACGACATGGAGGAACAAAACAGAGATGGCTATTTTCAGCACTTCAAGGTGGACTTTGAAAAACTTATATGTTCAAAGGAGTATGAAGTGGCCTTACTTCTGTTGAAAGTATGCAAATGCAGAGACGATCAATTGTATTTAACATTCAAAAATTATTTTGTGGAAAATCCTACTTGTACCATCCCTCACCCATCTTACTTCGAATGTTGCAGAAAATCAGTATTTAGTAACGAAAGTTTGAACAAGAATTTAAAAGAATTTACCAGTAACTTATCAGAATGGGAGACTTCAGGACTGCTGTAAAATAAGTGTAATTTACGCCGCCACTTGATTACACGCACTTCATTTTGTAAACAATTATGACAAAATAATTTAATATTGCAATATATTAAAGAGAAATATACAATGATTTTTTATAAACAATTTATCGTTTGGATAAAGTTCTTGGCTTTTTATAGGCAAGTTTTGTCTTTAGAGACAATTGAATTAATTTAGACAAAGAGGAAATTTTGTGGATAGATGGAATCATTTTGTATGTGTTAGTAGTGTGCGGCGCTATCACACGCACACGGTTACGATGTTAGGTTTGAGCCTTGCTCGTTTGGTGTCTCTCTCTAAGATGTGTGGCCCTTAAAAGGGCCGTTGGTAGGGATAAGGCAGGACAAACAGCAAAGTGCAGGCCGGCCTGGCCCACACGTTTCCAGGCGCAGGCTGGGCGCCCTGAGATGCTGTCTCCGGTGACAGAGCGGCCTGCTCCGTCAGTGTCCGTGGATGATGGTCCACGAGAAGAAAATACGAGGTGCGGATGTCCTCGTATTTGTCACCTGTTGTTTCAACGATCACGGCTCCAGTAGCAGCATTGACATGGCGAGGTACAGCGCTGGTGGGTAGCAAAGCGTGGTAATCGAAAGGGTGCAAATAAAAGGGTTTTTGCACCAAAAAAGGTATGTTTTTGGTTTGTTTTCTTTTTAATATCTGGGGTGCAGAGTTTTCACACCCAGAACAAAAAAAAGGGGGGCGGAAAAAACTACCTAAATCCTAGCTACGTTGGCCAACATATCTATAGAGATTTAGGGCGGAATGGTCGCCCAAAAACGTTAGGAATAACAAAAACTTGCATCACGTTTTGGTGGCGAGATGGCGGCCGAAAAACGCCAAAAATCCGAGGTGGGCCACGTCCATAAACCGCGTGAAAAACGGCAGTATTTGGGCTGGATGGCCGCCGAAAAACGCCAAAAACAAAATCGCCGAAACAAAGAGAAAGTTAAGCCACGTCGGCAAAAAACGTAGCTTTCTCGGTGAGCAGGTGACACGGGTGTGTTGTACGGGGTCCCGATCAGGCCCAGGTGCCAGCCGCCAGCCGATGACGTCACGACGGAGGCTGACAGGGGCCGAAAAGTCAACAGTATGAAACTCTTTACAAGTTTTCAGATAATTATTATTGATTTTTTTTTATGATAAAATAATCATAATTTTTCGCCATTATTAGCCAAAAACATAATACAACAAGTTGTCAGGAGTATTCTCCTAAAACTGGGTACGATCCCTCCTGCCACCTAGCATTCATTTGCTTTCTGCGGGATACTAAGTTGAATTGAATTGAATATCTGCGATGATAAAAACGAATATTTATCAAAACAGAATTACATTTTTCAAAAATAATCGACGATTTTATCAAATTAATGCTAATGTTATTCCCGACAGATGTATATCTATATTTTAAAACGGTTAGTACTTTTACTTAAAAAGCAATATAAGTTTTACATTGTATCATTTTTTTTAAAGAAAATACAGCAACATTAACGTTCAAAATGATCACGTGTTTTCAGTTTAAAATTTTTATTAAAATTATTCCACCCCTAAAGTAACGATTTCTAAGCCCGAAATAAATTATATGAATGGCATGATTGGCATCCCTCTGCAACTAATTTGAAGTATATCCTTCTATTGATGAAACTTTCTTGTACATTCAAAATTTGACACAAACATTTGGACTACAAAAATCGGAGATTTCCTCTACTACTGCAAACATTTACCAAAAGCGACTAAATACAAGAAATGTGCTTCGAATAAACCCAATTAAGGATTCGCGTAACACGCTGGAGGAAACAGAAGAACTTTTTGTTTCTAATTGCTGCCTGCTGATTGCAAAAATTGTTTCAAATACATTTTTGACATCAATTAATTCACAGAAAGTAAGTTTATTGTTCCAAAAACAACAGGCAAACAATTAGCGACAGAAAGCTCCTCTAATAATGTTTATTCCACCTAGTCCACATTGGAGGCAATATGAAGGAACATTTAGTAGCCAGTTAACTTATACGTTAACAATATGTAGCTAACAATTAACGAACCTAAACAAGTTACGCTAACATCTGTCAGCAATTATCAACAAAATCTTTCTCTAGGTTTTCTCCTGTGTGGACTTACAGAAATATAAACAGGATACTGTATATGAGCATTAATTATAAATAAAGTTGAGCACGTACAGTTTGACATGCCACACCCAACTAGAAATCACGAGTTCGATTTACAGTATTGCGATAATACAGTATATTAATCAAGGTTGTCAAATAGCCCTACATTTACTCATTGACTTGAGTATTTGACCATTTACAGTAAGTTTATATAAAGTAATATCTTATTGTCAATTTCGCTGCTTAGCGACAAATGTCGAGGCAAACTCATAAAACAAACAAACAAACAAACACCTAGCAACGATCAGTCGATGGATTTAAACACGTGACACACATCGAAATCAGTCTTACTTCAATAAGATATCTACCCAACAAATTAAACATTATTTTCACTATACCCAGAAACGAATATCAGTACACCCAAATGAACCAACATGACTCATGAGTAATCTAGTTCGCTCCCTACAGAAAAACGCAACTAAAACTCTAACAGTAAACCTTTAAAAAACGTTTAGGTGATAATTTACTGCTAATAGAAAAGTTAAAAGTTGTAAATCTTTTAAAACAGTTTTATAAAAAAACAATGATATTTTGTGTTTGATTCTGAGTTGTTTTGAACGCAATATCGTGACAGTACATCTCCAATAATTTTTTTAGAAATAGCTAGAATTCCTAACATTTTTATTATTTGTGTCAAAGTTTGCTGATATTGCTTTTCTTATTTATTCGATGAGATTCTGTAAAATTTACTACTTAACTTAAGTGGGCAAGAATTGCAAAAAAAGCAAACTGACTCAGTTTCCAAAGATAACAGAACGTATACTGGACAAAAAGAAATCATTTAATGACCAATAATTCAAAACAACTTAAGGTTCAAACATCCGTGAAATCATCAAAAAATATTCCAAAAATAAAAACTGCACGGTGTCCTACCTTTGACCTTTTCATCACATTGTCCAATGCATCCAGTATTCCTGATGTCCATTGCTACGAAAACGTCGTGGTCACTTTGGGTCCTCTTCTTCGAGATGTCATCAAAATTTATCAAAATTCGTTCTGCGTGAAATCCTGCTGGTCAAATCCAGTCCGGACAAGATGACTTACTTCTGGTCAGCCATTCTCCGCAAAATACGATAATGTCGATATTTTCGCACTATTGTTCCTTATTAAAAGGCTTTCGAGCGATGTAAAACACAAATTTCCAATTTTACGCAAACTATTTGTTCAACAAGGATTCACAGGAGCCAATGAGAGTGATGTGCCACTCTACGCGAAGCCATTGCACGCGAAAACACGAGCGCAACATTATCACGCTCCTTGGTTTAAATAAATGTAATCCACGATATCGCTGTTTTCAAACCCATGGATGCATTCCAACTCAACACCTGACTTGACCATGGCCGAAGTACGTTTCGTAAAACTACTATCTGAGTTCATTTAATTACAACTTCCCGCAAACTTGTCAGGTGACACTCACTCCGTAATTCATGGTCCATTTTAGATAGGAACTGAATTGGATCGAAGATCTGGAGTAAGATCCAGAGTATACTCATTATGTGCGAAAACACATGATCATAACATGAGGAGGTTAATATTAAAAGTAGAATTGAATAAGAAAGATGACGTCATATCCGCCTATAATCAATTGGTTTCGACGTTAATTCCTATTT
Source organism: Ommatoiulus sabulosus (assembly GCA_034697705.1). NCBI lineage: Eukaryota > Metazoa > Arthropoda > Diplopoda > Julida > Julidae > Ommatoiulus > Ommatoiulus sabulosus. The sequence goes on along the minus strand of JAQGAO010001096.1, from coordinate 10,789 downwards.
AGTGTTAATTGATTAAGGAAGTATAAAAAAGTTGAAATAGTAAAATAAAGGGCGAGACGGAAAGGGGAAGAAAATTAAGACAGAAAAGGAAAAAAAATTAAAACTCTGATTAAATTAAATAAAGGTTAAATCAAAAAAGAATATAAAACACATCAATAAGTAAAAAAGCAATGAATTAATGATTAAATCCTGTTCATCCAGCATGCTTATTTCACAGGTCATTACGGATGACCTTCATCAGTAAAGACGGTAAATCTAAATGGCGCTGCGTGCAAAGGCGTCTGATAACGTTTTCAGTAGACGATATTTTTTACATTCATGTCAAGTTTATCAATTTGTTTAAAACTAATCTGGAGAATTGAAACTAAATTAAAGCGGACAAATCTTGGCATAAATCCGTGAATAAATCTGGAGATTATGATCCTTTTTTAATTACTCGAAAATTGTAAGAAAAGTCGGCGGCTAATCTAAACATATTGAGATAAAAATAGTAAATTTAATAACGATATATTTCACATTTCATTTCTTCTCTTTTTCGTTATTTGATCAAGATCATTAATAATTAAAAGTATTAAATGGCCACACATTGAATCGTAGCATTTATTAATAAGTTTTAAAATTTACAATTTCTTAATGATGAGTTACGTAGCGTGACACGGTAACACGTGACATTACAAATTAAAGGAGACGATAAAAGGATATTCGAAAACACTGATGTGTGAAAAATAAAACTTACGTCTATTTACGAGAACACGAGCGTCACTTTCACTTACGTTAAATTATTTCTAAATAAATTGGTGAAAATGTTCTATCAGAATAGACAAAACTCGATGAGAAACAATTTAGACTACACAATTTTTAAAGTCGTCCGAAGTAAAATGGAATCGTTTTTTAAATATTTCGAACTTTCGATGACTCTCTGTGGAAAAAATTTAGAAGACCACCGATATAATTGCTCCTTATTAAATTCATGAGTAAATTCCTGGCTTATATGTTGCGTACTCCAAGAATTTGATTGGTCTAATAAAGCAAACTCGTAGTTGCATTTAAACGGAAGCGGAAGTGAGGAGTCGTGTTCTCCCAAAACAAAATATAGAAATATCGAGATGTATTTTCCCACTCCATGACCATCGCCATTTAAAATTAATTCAAGATACGCCGTGTACCCCATCAAGTGACTCGTTTTAAACGGTTCACTCGTTAAACAACGTTTTAGCCCATTGATTTGATCTTTCTTCTTTTTGGAATAATGGTCGATGCGCCACAAAAAGACATCATCACGTGACTCAATTTGTTTCCATAGAATGGAAATGGGCTCTAAAATAATTTGTATCAAAATCTCGTCATTTTTTACGTAATTGTTTATGCCTTCCAAAAGACGAAGAGGAAAAAAATAATTGAAAGAAAAGGATGATGCCATCGTGTCTTTGACTGAGTTCCTTTTAAATGCTGGTCTTTCAATTAATTCCACGTTTTGTTTTTTAATCGCATTTATTTGATCGAGCAAAATAAATTTCCTCGAATGCAAGAAAGGCGAAGAAGGAATTCTGTCTTGAGAGAAGTCTAGTTGCATTGAAATGTATAAATCAAATCTTTGTAGTACTGGTTTAAATCTTAACCCTTGGTGAGTAGTGAACCATTCTTCCATTACTAATTTACTATAGTTTATTCCCATGAGTTGCCACTTTTTCTTAAATCCTGAGATTTTCCCCATAAAAATGTCGCTTAATTCATCTTCGTCATCATCTGTTAAAAATAAAAATTAGAATCAAAATTCGTTCGAATTAAAATATTTGAAATAAAATACAGGGTGGGTTAAAAATATCGTTTTAAGCAAATAATGGACTGTCTTCGAGGGTCGTCCATGAATGGCTTTAAAGAGACACGTGCACGTTACCGTATCAAAAAAAAAACGCTTAGCAGGAATGGTTTCGAAATGTTATAAACATTCTACCGTTTTCAAAAATAACGAGAAAGCTCTAAACATTCGCGAATCTTATAAAAAAAGATGTAAAATGTCCTAGAAATTGCCGAACAATTTTAAAAATAAACGTCTTCCAAAATGTGAAAGTAGCTTCAAAATCGCAAAGTTTTTCCTTAAAATTTAGTACATTACTGTATTTTAAAAAACGTATGAAATCTCAGCCATCATACGTTCGAAATTTTAGAAAATGTATTGTGTTTGAAATGCTCGACACGTTGTGATTGATGTTGGAAAATGTGCGAACACGTGATACGAATTTAGTGAAATATTTGGAATTTGGAAAAAAACTTTAAATTTTACCACAGCTGCGAAACTGTCCTAAAATATTTTATTTTTTAAAATTTAAAACGCTTCCTTTTTTAAAAAAATCCCACAATTTATTTCTTATGTGATATAAAGAAATGTATCGTTCCCTAACGCTTAACTTCCTATGTTTATGGTCAACCCTCAGTAGAATGTACTGAATGTAAATTTTTTTAACAAATATAACATCAGGCAAGTTGAATGAAATTCGAATGGTTGATTTTCGAGTATTTAATTAAATTTACTTTGCTAATTAATCATGAAAACAACGCGCTCGTTTTTAGATCGCCTCCATTGACCACTGGTTAGCAATTGATAATCCAATTTTAGAAAAAGCTATTATTCAATTTTAAATAAATTCAGACAAAATTTATATAATTCTAAAGTATCTTTTGGCTAAACTGCAAATTCGTTTTTTTAAAAGTTAATACTGTAACGTTTTTTGACATCCACGAAATTTTGTCAATTTTCCTACTCAAAATATACGCAATATTTGAACGATAACACATGACGAGTACAATATAAAGAAAAATTTAATTAATAGTATAAATTATTTAGAAAATATATGGATCTAAAACTATGCGATAATTCTCCAAAAATTTATGAATACTATTTTTGAAAATCGCAAAATTACTTGATGAATTTCGAAAAATTCTCAAAAAAAACTAAATAAAAAATAAATAAAATTAAAGGTTGAGTAATTCTAACAACAACCTCACGATTTTGTCACATATTTCGTGATATTTTTAATTTAATATTCGTTTTCCAAATTTCGTACATTTTGCTAATGTTTGAAATTTTTAATGACGTTCAAAGTTTTGAAAAAAAATGCAAAAATTTTGAAACATTATAAAATGTTGGAATCGTATTTTTATTTTTAAATTATGCTGAAAATGTTATTGAATGTTCGAAATTTTGGAAAAAAAGTATTTAATTTTGCCAGGTAATAATTATCAGATGTAATAAAATTCTTTAAAGATGTTTTAAAATTTACAAAACATTCAAAATATTAAAATGCGCTTGAATTTCCAGAAATCATTTTATTTACAGATTTTCGTAGCGTTTTACAAAATTGAAACATTTGTCATCAATTAATAAAGAACGGCGACACGACAAACAGAAAATTTGCTTGGCAACGTTTCGAGACCATTTTCCTTTATACAACCTCTAAAAGTAGTTAAAAAACAATACAAATAATCGGAATATACAATCACTATGCACAAAACATAATTAAATCAAAGCACCATAAGCCCACACCGTGTGCACAAGTACTAAAAAATATAGCTAATCTATACAAGTAACCAGCACGTTAAAAACATCCCTACCTAAATAAAAAATTATAATTACATCCACTATGCAAGCAACAATATTACATTTTGAGGTTATTAAGGGGTTTTGTGCATATTGATTGTACGTTGTGATCAATTTTATTGTTTTTTAATAACTTGGATAAAGCTTGGATAAAGGAGCATGATCCCGAAACGTTGCTAAGCTAATTTGCTGTTGGTCGTGTAGTCGTTCTTCCTTAATTATTATTTACCGACCACTTGAAGATAGCTTCATTTGTTACTTTATTTTCAATGTTGAATTTGTTTACAAATTGAGAATACTTACTGGAAATTCGCGCTATTTGCGTTTTTTTGCGAACATTTCTCCAAAGAGAAACGAAGATACCACGTAAAAATGATCCCAAAAAGTCATAGACAAATTTTATTCAAAATTAAAATATACGATCGATGGGAAGATTTTTAAGAACATTAAGAGATCCAAGTTGCAAAATTAATAAAACGAACCTAATTAAAGCACGTTTAGATACATTTTCCAAAACTGGTAAATTTTGGTAAACGAATATAAACGATGAAACGTCTATAGATATTTCTAAACCCACTTTAGTAATAAATGTGTAAAAATAATCCAATTGATAAGAAATTAAAATTAAATTTTATTAGATAATTTTAAATAAAATATTACGTTTTCGACGATGATGCAGTTCCATATCTAGGGTTTCTTTTTGACTCACTCGTTGAGATTCTGCTTTCTGTTGATTGGCAAACATTGCGACCAGTTTAGTTTCCAACTTTTGCATTTCCTTAAGAGGGTGAGTGATAATTAACAATCAGAGTAGCAATAACAATTAAAAACATCGAGTTTATCATGATTAAAATAACTTACTGATTGATTTTGTGCCTTCATTTTGTCCATTTCACTCTTGCTTTCTTCCTTCATCACTCGTTTTTGCGTTTCAATTTTCGATTCAAGTCGTTGTATTTCCTGTTGGATTGATCGCAATTAGCAACGATCTAATTTTCGTACATTTTTTTTTCCGTTAAAAAATGTCAATGCATATTGATTAAAATGCCTCGAAGCGGCTTCTTCATATTGATTAAAATGTTTCTTTGATTTTGTATGCTTTAACATAAATTAAATCGAATTATTCATAAATACGTTTCGACAAAATTTTGATTTTTTGTTAATTTTTCTATACATACATACTTACTCCTACTGGTACAAAAATGGCCCAAGTAATTTTTTATCATTATTTTTTATTTAGAGCGTTTAGATGATTTTGTTTTATGTTGTAGTAACCATTAAAACGAGTCATTTAAACTCTTAAGAAATGAAATTCATTAGCGCTTTATTTATCTCAAAATTTTTTCGTTGATTTAAATTTCTTACTCTTTTATGTTCCTCTTTCAATGTCTCCAACTGTCTTTTACTTTCTGCTTTTAATGCCGCTGTCGTCTGCTCGCTATTCTGTATCGTAAATGGTATCGGTTATAAATTTCTTTAAGTCACGTTAATAACTGGTTTAATTAGTCAAAATGGGCCTATAGTTCTTATATTGTGGTACAAGAGGCTTTCTTTCATAGCTTTAGGAATTAGGTTAATTTAATTCACGATTCGAACAATTGTATATTTACTCAAATGAATAAATTGAGCTTATATTCCCTTTTTAATAGCTCGAAATAACCATTCTAATCCTAAAAACCGTTAAAATTACATTTTTGTGATTAAAATAATATAACGCTTTTTGCATGTAGCCTAGAATAAATTACAGAACTATTTGAATTTTACATCGTTTACCATTTAAGCGATGTACTTTGTTATTTCGTGTGTCGCCATTGATTTTGTAAGCAAAAAATCCACTAAATAAACATTATTTTACGTATATTTTGTCTTACGTTTAAATTAGATGATAATCACCTTTTGCAGATTAGCAACATCCCGTTGAAGTGACTCCGTTAATTGGCTCAAATTTTTCTTCGAAGCATCTTCAAGTTGCTTCATTTCAGTTTTCATCGTTCTCATCGCTTCTGAGGCAAACTCTTGAGCATATTTTTGCTTCCGGTTCTCAGTTTCCACTAATTTCATCGCTCCTTGTAATTGTAATATGTCGTCAGCGTGCTTTAAAAAAAAAACATTTTTTAGATCATTCTTGTGTTCAACGTGTTCTTAACGCATTCTGTAAGTTTAATGTCATTACCTGTCTAAGAGCTTCAGCTGTTGGATTCGGTTTGTACACCTTAGGCAAAAGTCTTTCTGTAGAGTATCTACATTTGGAGATGTGGTTCTGTCGAAAATTAAATTGAATGTTTAATTAACTAATTTAGGTGAATATTGAGAAGAATACCATCGTTGTACAAAAAAAAACTTTTAAAATTAATTAATGGAAAACTACTCTTACATGCATGTATTATTATTATATTTACGTATTATTATATTATTACATAAATATATGTAAATGTTGTGGAAATGATTTTACTTTTATAACGTTTTACAGAAATGTTGCTTAACATTACAGAAGTTATTTTAAATATCGAAAATTTAAAATATTGGAAAACATTGAAACATTTTACAGAATTCAGATCGAGGTTGCCATTTGCTTTAGGAAATTTGACGAAATTTAATGAAAAGTAAAACAATAATAAAACTTAAATAAATGGAAAATTTTTATGCAATTTCTTGTTGATTCATCAATTTTAGACGAACTAATAGCACGAATCTAACTTCATTAAGTTGAATTTTTAAATACTAAACACTTCCTTACCAAATAGTATCTTAATTCATAGGTCTCTTTACATCCGTACTTTTGGTATTTACAATCGAGTTTTAATTCGAGTAGCTTTCTATCAAATTCCCAATCTTCACGTCTCTACAAAACAATACAACTCAATAATGAATACAGTTTCAAGACGTTTAATACTTTAAATTTTTAATGAAACTAACGTAAGCCAATCTTACCGTCTTAATCACTGTTTTGCATTTGGGACAAGGTGAGTCGAAGCATCGCAAATAACAATAATTGCAGAACACGTGTTTGCAATTTGCTGTACAATGATAAATGGCCAACGACTCGCAACAACAACAACCAAAAGCCTTTAAAGTAGCTTCATCATCCAAAAACGTTAATTCGCCCAACTGATTTTGCAACAATTTCTTCGATTCATCTAAAAATAATTGAATAAATGTAATTAGAAATAGGCTACTTAATGAGAGATTAAAACAAACGGTTTATTAACTCACCGGACAATTCATCTGAATTCGCCATTGCGACACCTAATGCAAACAAATGCTTAAAGCAACTTCAATTTATACGAATTTCGGAATGTTTATCTTTTTCAGATAACGTACTATGAAAAAAAAACAATGGAAAAATAAATGTTTATCTCTGATTCCCCATTGAGAGAGTGAGTTACTGCGTCGAGGTACTAGCCTCGCTAGCTGATTTTTTATTTTAAGGTATTTGCATTTCAGTAATTATCATGTATATGAACAAAAAAAAAAGAAAAAAATGATGTATATACAGTGTCCAGTTCCGCACTGTACAGGTGCATATGGGTGTGTAGAGGGTCCAAAAGGGAGTCATTTGAGATAGGGAACCTATGGGCGCAGACGTCAAATAACGAATATAATGGCGATTTACAGTGTAATTGTATCACTGCAAAAGTTTATTTCACAATTGAAATGCTGCCAACCTGCACTCAACGTGCCCAAAAATGAATTACAATTACATTCACAGAACTGAAAAGACATTCCTTATGTGTAGGACACAAATCGCCACTTTACAAAAGATGCTCAAATTGGCCACCGTTTTGCTCGATGCATTTATCAATGCGGGTCACCCAGGATCCTCGCATGTTCGCAAACATCTCGGTGCTTTGCCTTATGTGCTCACCAGCCATGACAACGCGAGCATTGAGGTCCTGATCGTTGTCAAGTGGGGGTTTCGTAAACCATTTGTTCCATTGCACCCCATTAGAAAATATCAGGCGGTGTCAGGTCCGGAGATCTTGCTTGGCCATGCAACAGGACCACCGCGGCCGATCCACCTGCCAGAATACCTCTCATTAATGTACGCTCGGACGTCGACACCCCAATGTGCCGGGCAGCCGTCATGTTAAAACCACTGGACTTTGTACTAGGCTAACGGAAGGTCCTGAAGCATCTCCTCTAAATAGCCGTTATCTTCGTTATTTTACGTCGGCGCCCATATAGGTTCCGGCCTATCTCAAATGACTCCCTTTTGGACCCTCAGCACACATATCTACACCTGTACAATGCGGAACTGGACACCCTGTATATGACGCGTTTGTAGTTGACACTCGACGGATCTTACAGCATGTAGAAACGAAACTCTCGGTGTATTTTTAAGCAAAGTACCCCCAGACCTTTAAAAAAACCTGGAAAAGTCAGGGAAATTAAGAATGCCTGGAAAATTCTGGGAAGAATGGCTTATTTTAAAAAAGTCAGGGAAGAATGGCTTATTTTGAAAAAGTCAGGGAAATTCAGCGTAGTCATGTTGTTGTGATCTAAAATTAATGCTTTTTCGTGGATAGCTCAGGATCCATTTTCCGAGTAGAAATATGCAAAAATTTTAACGTTTTTTGAGTACAAATTTGTAAAATTTTCCACATTTTCCGTGAACAAATTTTCCACGTTTTCCGAGGAAAAAATTTCAAAATTCCCTACGTCTTCCTAGTAAAAATTTATCACATTTTTAAACTTTTTCAATGTTAATTTTTAAAATTGTTTCATTAGTGAACTTTACAAAATATTTTCCTGCCTCAATTTTGCAAAATAAACCAATTTTTGACTTTGTCATTTGGTAAGGGAAATTTGTTTTTAAAACCTGGAAAAGTCAGGGAAGTTGAAGATGAAATTTGTGAGGGAAACCTGTTGAAAAAGATCGATGAATCGTGATACAAAGAGGAATAAACGTCGGGAGTTGTAATCCTGCCTCGACGCGAAAGATTTTGTCAGAGTTTTAGTCTTTGTGAGTACAGGTTTGAGGATGGGTTTAATACGTGCTGTTACTGATTCCGATTTAGCCAGTTGCGCAGTCGAGTGCTGCATAAAGCAAAAGGAGCCGAACAAAAACATATATGTTGTGTAATCAATTTCAACTGAAGGAAAAATTGAACAGCTTAATCATAGTATACTGTGGCTTAAATAATAATTGCTATTTTTGATTTGGCTTTTTTAAAGTTTTTCAAGCAGGTTTCGGGGAAGAAATGTTGTTCGGTTGCCAAATAAATTTCTTCCAAGATATTTTTCTGTATCAGATGTTTATGAAAATGAAAACGACCAACAGATCAAGGTTTCAAATTAATGCAAACACGACCATGGACAGTTTTAATATATCCAACAGTATCATATCTCAGGAGGATCAGATGGCCTTACTCACTTTCCATTGGCTCGTTTAACACTTTCCGTTCAATAAAAAGTTAATTTTAACCCGTATATTGACCCGTATATTGTTGTATCTTTGAATAACAAGTAAGACAAAAATAAATTATTGGACGTTGAGAATTTGTTTAAGTTAGGTTTACTTTCCAAAATTTGGTGTCAGAAATTAAAAAAATGAAAACTAGAAATTACAAAAAATAACAAATAGAAATACAGTAAATGAAGCCATCTTCAAGTGGTCGGTAATAATAAATTAAATGAAAACATCGACGACAACGACCAATAGCAGTTTTGCTTTGCTACGATTCGGCACCATGTGCCTTTATTCAAGCTCTTAAAAAAGGATTGAAGTAAATTACAAAAGTTAAAACATACAAATCATAAGAGCATACAAAAAGTACTTCCAAGCATTAAAGAGTACCCCAACTGAGAAGAACATCTAAAAACATTTCTAATCCTTCCAAAATTTAAATTGTATGCAGAATTATACATACTGAGGAGAACAATAATAAATACGGGGAAAAGTGGCTTTCGAGTTTTTTTATTTTTTGATGCACCCATATCTTTTTTAACCAATCAGGATGCAGAATTTTAGCAAATTAATTTATTAATTTTTAGCAAATAGCACTATGGTGCTTCTATTAGGGGGGAAGGAATTGCCTTAATATTTGTCAAATTTAGGAAATTTTACATCGTCAGGTTTTTGTCAACAATATCGAGATAGAAGTGTTTGGTGAGGCTTTGAAAGGTTTCTTTGTCTATGATTTGGATTTCATCGTGAAATAAATATAATTCAAGTAAAGTTTATTCCAACAAAAATATGCAGTGACCTCAAAACGATGTAGTTTTAAAAATAAATAAAAACTATGCAAGTTGTCCAAACAGTTACATTTCTATAAAGGTTTCTATAAACTGGCAAGTGGGGTTAAAAGCAATTTTTACAAACAAATTTAACATTTTTTTAAAAAAAACGAAATTTTATTTATATTAAACAAAAATTGAAAACACACACTTTGACAGTTTCGAATTTTTTCACTAAACTATACAGTGTCATGTGTCAGGAAAACTAGATGATCTGAAAGTCACTTTTCATTGGCTCATTTATGAATAACCTTATGTTGATAATGTAAAATTAGGTAAAATTGCGTTGAAATATAATATTAAAAAATACATTACAGAATATATTTGAGTATAAACAACCATATGGTAATTAAACATATCTAACTACAGTAATTGTTATATTTTTTTCCGATTTCTACATAGAAATCGGATGATCTGAAAGTCACTTTTCATTGGCTCATTTATGAATAACATTTCGTTAAAAATGTTAATTTGTCCTCGTACGAAGACCTTTTGCACTTACAAGAAGAACGAATAAATCTGAACAACAGGATTGAAATTAATAGGGGTACTCAAACAGACGAACTAATTTTAGCAAAATTGCAATTTCTGCCTTTATAAACGGACCTCAAAAGGGCAGCTTTCGACGTTTTACGACATCGCGACCTCTGAAATGGTGTCAGTAGAATTGCTAAGGCCGTTCATAAAGGTGGAAATTGCAGTTTTGCTAAAATAAGTTCGTCTGTGACCTTGAATGTCACGTTCAATGTCATCCATGTGCTAGGTCCGCGGATTTTGCAGATATCTCAGAAACCGCTGCAGATTAGTTAAAAGTGTAAATTAGAACGTTGTTGGGCGATGCCTAATTAGTATAAGAAAGTCGGTTTTAAATTGTTTTGAACACAGCACAATGTTCCAGAATTTTTTTTTTCCACGATTTACTCCATATACATTTAGGCTGCACTGCATGACACC
>JAQGAO010001095.1:0-26631 GCA_034697705.1 Ommatoiulus sabulosus | reverse complement strand
CGTGATCGAATTAAGAGGCAAAAAAATTGCCGCCCGCCCTTAAAAATTAAAAGTTCGGTTTAACAATCCAAAAAAAAAAAAGGTCCCGTCCGCCCCACTACTGAGCTATTTTTAGGACGTTAAACAAGGAATCATTTTCCAATGGCCTAATTGTCGCCCAAAAATGTTAAAACTTTATTTCTTTATTTTAATATTAGGGGTACTCAGATAGAGGTTTTACGAAAGACATTTTAGGTCGTGGTAAAGTCACGTGTGCAAAATCGATACGCTATTTGGTTTAAAAAATCACTAGATGTTATCTCTGTTTTAAACCAATTAATGCATTCTATTCGCACACGTTCTTTTTTGCAAAACAAACAAAAAAAGTAATGTTCCGCTACGGGGCTTCATACAGTATACATGTATGCGCGGCCCCGGAACCAAGCATGCATGTATCCATCCACAAATCCACAACGCTATCCACATACAGCTCTTCTTTAATCTTTACATATATATATAGATTATTCACCCTGTAATGGATAGGGGCAGTCAACAATGGGAAAATTCTCCGCATGCGAATCCAGGTATATTTGCAATCAAATATAATTCCGTGCGAGGACATAAGCCGAAGCGCTCTGGGATTAACGAACGCGCCGCCAACGACGGCCGCGTTACATGCTTCCGCAATTTCGGTTTCAGTAATCCCAGTTTATTTTATTAAAAATGTTTATTTAATTGATAACCTGCATCAGTCGCACCAGTTTATTCGTCCAATTTACGTCTCTCGAGCATATTATGCGGGCGATAGCTTAATTTTAATTTGTTTTCGCATTATTCATCGTACCTCAACCCATTAGCGGAGTATTGCTTAACGACCAAACGCCCATGCCATCAAACTCGAAAAATAAACATCGGGCTGATATCAAGAAGATAGGGTTGTGCTTCAAATGTTGCCATGATATGCCGCCGCCAAGTGTCATTTTGTGCATAAGAGGACAAATATCCACTTTGCTAAACCAAGATGGCTTACGAGAAGATGACAAAATCTAAGTAAAATAAGATGTTAAGGATTTCAGAATTCCCTCGAAGGTTTTGACTAACTTTTATTTGAGATGCTACGCTCTGCAAATGACAGACACAGAAGGGACCATTAATTACCAAAATTGCAGGCGAATTTGGGTGTGTATACACAAAATAAATCACATTTAATGGATTAGGAATTATACTAAAGTATAACGCGTTCGAAAATTATTATTTGCGTATGGAAATGAAATTGGACAATTTCGTGTTTGGTATTTTCCTATAAATCACATGTGTATTATCCCAAACTCACTGAAAATACCGTAGTTGAATTGGTAAACATTTTAAAACACGTTTCATCGACAAATTGCACGCGTTAATTTCAATCATTTACTTAGTGGTATATTTTAAATAAGGTCTTGTTTCTATATTTCACGTTTCAATATACGAAATAGTATCAGCAAAGATGGCGGAGGAGAGTAGACGTGAAAGCCAGCGCGAGGTTGAAAGGTTCTCTCCGATACTCAAGACTAATCTAAATTCATTGGAAATAAATTTAAAATTTACGGATAAAAATCAACAATGCATTTCTCGCTCGACTACGCGCTGACCACTATTTGTACAGGACCCAGCCGATGCTACAAAACGTACTTCGGTTTGGAAAAAATGCATTATCAAAACGCTGTCGACCGTGTGATATTGAATTTGGGCTATATAGGCTTGATTTAATAAAGTAGATACACTCAACGGTGGCAGTCTACATATGCCCCACTTTCACTCTCGCGCACACACTGACCTTTTCCTTACATTCAGCAGAAATTTCTTAGCTGGACTGAAAATGGCTGAGGTATTCCGATTTTCTTCTTAAAAAAAAGCGAGCCATTCGTATTCCCATCACACGCACCGACGCACACGCCAGGCCCACATTTGGACTCCAGCTTAGGGTGCATGATCTTAGTGTTTTCTGCCATAAATCGGTTTTGAATTTCGTGCTTTAGCGAATAAGCAGGGTCAAAGTTATATTAGTTTCGAGGCGATATGGGCCGAGACGTTGACGAAATTCTAAGTGGTGTTTATAGAGGGCGAAAACGAGAAACAAAAGAAGTTGAATTACACGCAACAACCACAGGCATCGGCCGCCTAAGGGCTGGCCACCTACTGGCAGTATTGGAACTAAATATTGAGGGTGCATGGGAGCAGCGCCACTCCAGTCATCGGCGGATGCGGACAGTATCTCAGGCTAGATTACCTACAGCTTTTACAAGGTCTGCTTTACATGGAGGAGATAAATTAAAGCCATCCTATTTTAATAAAATAGTATCTGAAGTTTTTGCCACATGTAAAATAAGTCTCTGGATCAATTAAGGAACTGATGTTTTTGAAGAACTTAAAAACATTTCCATTTATTTAAAACTTCGGAAGAATTTGAAATATGACGCAATTCGAAGAGAAAATGGAACTACTGTATCTACGACATTCAATAAAAAAAACTTAAAAAAACGTTTTGAAATAGTTTTAACGTTATCAGTCAAACGAAATACGATTATTGCGGAGAAATACAAAATCTGAAAATAAACTTACTTGATAAAAATGAATTCATATCTATACAATGAAAAGAAGCTGCAATTGTAACAATTTCAAAGAACCTGCAACGGCAACAACTTCTATAGATACTCCTTTTGAAACTCTCATATTTTCTTTATTTTAGATTTTTATTGAATTTCGTGAATGAATGACTATATAGAGATAGTTCCATCCTCTCTTCAAATAGCGTGTTTTCACCAAAGGTAACTTTTAAATAAAATCAGCAAAGCAATACCGGCATATCCGCTTTCATTGGTAGAAAAAATAGTCTAGTCAGCTTAAATACGGCATTACGCATCGCTAAACGTATATTATCATGCATTAAAACTAATTGGTTAACTGCAACAATCTAATCATGTTTACGTTTTCATAAATATTTTCCATAATTCTGCATTCAACTTAATCAAAATGATTTTATTTTTCTCGTGCAACGAACATAACAATTCAATATCGTTCTGTTCGTCAGTAAAAGAAAAATGCAACGGTATTATTGTAAACACGTTCAAGGACACGTTGTTTGCCATGTGTTGACTACCCAATTCGAGCTTCCTATATAGAAAAGATGGTCGAATCAACAATGTGATTGAAGACATGCAAAACAGTCAAAATGTACTGCTGGAATATTTTAAATAACTTCAATTTCTTGACAATAACTTCAAACTTGTCGAAAAAGTAGTTGTTGGGAAAAACAACACGTTGCTATTCCAATGATTTGCGTATTTTCATCTTGAAAAGAGTTTAGGGTATGTTAACCAAGTCATAGGCAGTGATGGAACTTCAACAAGTTATAATAGGGGAACCCAAACATGTGCTGGGACACCAGCAGTTGTGGCAGTTCATAAGTGGTAGCCAATAGGATTGACGGATTTTGTTTTACATCGATGCAAATGTTTGAGTTCCCCTATTAGTTGACATACAGTAGAGTCCTGTTGGCCGACATGTTCGATGCCTTCTATTGAGATGGACAGCTGGACATTCTCCTAAATGTTGGATAGTAAGCGAAACATTTATAAGACCTTAATGGCATCAATCGTTGCCAATACCAACAGGGATTTGCTTTTCAGACGTCACCTCGGTCTTTTATAAGATCCCAAACCTGTCCAATATGATATATTTTATTGTGATTTGAAAACTTTCCACTCAAAATTGTATGAGATTGTTCGTAGCAACATGCAGCCCCCTAGGATACAATAGCATAATTGGATCACTTTGGACCACGACGCATTCTGCCCCTTCGTCCCCTCCTATTATATACATTTCTGGCAGAAATATTTCCGGCAAACTACAGCATGTCGAACTCGTTGAAAAATTGAGTCAATTTCAACGCTGCGAGCTCAGCAATTGTTGGCGAAATTGACAGAATCGCTTCATACACAAAAAGGTTTCAATATTTGTGTTTGCATTACAAAATTACGTCCATCAGTTAGGTCGCTCTACGCATTTGTGAATCAAGAGTGTTTTTTTTTTATTTGGCAAATATTTTTACACCAAAGTGTGCATAAGCGCGAGAATATACGATGCCTAGTATAGCTAGAGCTTGAAAGTGAATTCAGGGATCATGATAGGGAAAATAAGGAAAAATTGGCAAAAATATTGGTTATGGAAAGTATGCGGTGAATTTAAATTGAAAAAGGAAATGAATCGGAATAAATCAATATTAGCTTTCCATACTCTGGTCTTTGGAATGCGCCATTGCATAGGAACTGCGGTAGAATTTGAGGCCACAAACTAAACAGTTTACAAATGTACTATATGAACCTCGGTCTGATTTCTGCATAGTTTTCTGAACTCTAAGTAAAAAACTAGGCTAAGCAATGCAAAGTTTATTCAATGAACTCTAGGCAGGAGTATACATTCCGTCAGGAATATTCATACCGTGTAGGAGGTACATGTATATATGAAAGCAGGGTGCAGAAAGATTGCAACCGTTGTCTCATTGATTCCAACATTATTTGTTGGGAATGCATGTTTTTATGAAACGAGATTTCTCAATATCACTGAGGTCGTTTACCCTTAATACCCGTCTATTGCAATTATGATTTCATTGATGTCATTTTCAAAATGCATAACTGTTGCAAACATCATTCGACATCAATTGCGCTCACTGAAATAATTGCAGTTAACTGAGTTGCATTGGCATCGCTAAGTTAATCACGAAAGTTTATAAACGATGTGATGCTCCTTTCTAACCATTCGTACAAGGTTTCATAAACAAATGGAGATTCGTAATTGATTTGACAAGAATTTCAGCCTCACGTCTGCTCAATGGGTTAAAATAAATTAACTAGAAGCTTTTCAACGAACTTTTCAGTGTTGTGTGGAATAACTCAATATTAATAGAACACAAACATAAATTTTAAAGGGTATGACACTGTAGACCAGTTATTATAGGACATTTCGTAGAGTGATACATGAATGCTATGAGAATTTCAACTGTATCAATTAAATTCCTTTATTTGGGTTTCGCTTATAACGTGATATTTTGTTATCAGTAATGAAACATTGAAAACACTACATGTAGTTTATAGTATCTAAATACATGTAGCATAGGCTACTGTAATCTTGAAAAATAGGAAACGTTAAAAATCCACAAACAAACAACCTCGATGAAAGACTATCATGCTCGACATATGTTTTCCCAAATTATACTGTAATAACAATTATTGTACAGTACATGCTATACTTCTGGAATAAATAAGGTAAGCGCATTGAATATTTCACAGTGGTTAACATGTTTTCATCATTTTTTTGTGTGAGGGTAACTCCAACATTAAGTTTATAGAGAAAACACTGAGTCATAATTGTATCATCGATGTGTTATCATCGATTTTATGAAACAAAGCTTTCAAGTAGTTATTCAGTTGCCGCATAATATCACGCAATCCCACTGTGCCACTGGGTTTTTGAGTTCATTTTCGCTAAATGTTTGAAAAACGATCATCCAAAGGAGGTCTCAGACTATAATTAAAATTTAAACCCATTTCTTTCCCACTCGAATACTAACTTTCTCGCGAAGGCTGTAGCGACGTGATCGGAATATAAACCTCAATTTGAATCAATACGCAAAATTTTCCCTTTGACATTAATCATATTAAATGAACTTATTCGAGACATTTACATTTAGTTATTTTCCTGCGGGCCACAGCTGCACCCGTTATTATATTGAAATTTAATGGTTTTTCTCAAATGAAACTGCTGAAACCACTTCTATATCAATTCCGATCAATAATTACTGTTTCTCTCTCTTTCAAATAACGCTTATACCTTCATAGCGCAATATAAGTGCGGTTCATAAAAAATGTGCCCGAAAGCCATATGGGGTTTATGCAAAATTTCAGAATCGCATTGTCGAGCTGCATTTGAAAATATGTTGAAATGAGTAAATGTAGGCATGCGAGCGTCTCTGTTTGGGATCACAGTTTAGTAAATGTAAGGTTTTGAAATATTTCACTTTACTAAAATGAATAAAAATGAAATTTACGGAACCAAATGTCCAAAAGGTTGCGCACTTAACTCACATTATTTCAAGTATAGTGGCAAAGTTAAGAATTTTAATTATGATAATTTTTCTACTTTAACAAAATTCCATGTCTGAATTGAACAAAGTCAATCTACATGTACATCGTAATAGTATTGACGAATTGCTTGTAATTTAATATTTAGTAGTTTTCTATTTTGTTGTTGTTGAAAAAAAGTGTCCGTAAAGATGGATATTCTGCAGGAAGCAACTCTCATTGCCTAGACGTCAATGATATTGCAAACGTAAAGATATCCTCATTTTTCGTAAAAAATATTAATAGACATTAGCTGTAATAATATATCCTAAATGGATGCAGAACAATTTAAGGCATGACCCGACGACATGTATACATTTTGAAAACCATGTATTCATTTTTCACATGATCCAGCGAAAAGTTTATATTTTATGGAAATGAAATACCGTGTTTACCGTGTTTAATACAAAATTCAGTGACAAAAAACAGAAAAAAATTACAGTCGCCTCTAGTCAGTAGCGAAATCTGACAGCACTGATCCTCACTTCCCATCTTTCTCCCCCTCAAAGATGGCTATCGAAAAAGCACAAAGGCGTGTGCCTCTTTGACCGACGTCTTGGCTTAGAAGAAACCGGAAGAGCGAACTAACGCTGTCAGATTTCAATCGTCTAATGCCAACTATTAGCCCATTTTCGTATTTCGATATGATACCAGAGGCGAAAGTAATCAAAAAGTATCACTCCACCATTTTCCGTGCGCCAATAGTAAATAATAAATGTCGCTATTTTCGAACACGGCGTATCCTAATCAAGAGAGTCCTAGCCCAAAATGGTCGTTCAAGAGGTGATGCTTCCACTTTCTAATCTCGCTAGGCTTACCGGAAAATGTTCAAAGTTTGGCGAGAAAAGCGCGTCTTCGAGAACGGCTTTTTTTGAATATGAAATCATACATCCAAAGTGGAATTTGGAGCATTTTTCTTCATCTAAACTCATGTTTTTCTGATGGAGTAGAAAAAATACTCGGAAATTGGATGGGCAGGCCATGAATTAGTCCGAAGCAAAATGGTTTTCTGACTGCGCAACATCATTTGCCACGTAACGTACGCCCACTTTCATGGCTAACATATTGCACTCCGAAGGCCCATCTCCCCTATTACTTATTTCCCCGCTTCCTTCCCATCTCTTTTCTAATCTTTCTCGTCTTTGTCATCTTACGCTCAACCTACTTGCTTTGTACTGCTTCTCATTTTTCCTCGCGCATTTCTACGTCCATAAACGAAAAAGGAGGTTTTCGGAGGCAAAAACTAAGGTAAATATGCAAAAATGAACCTGCTTTTGGGCCGGCATTACGTTGCCAAAAAAAAAAAAAAAGCTGCACTTTCCGCGCATTTATGACTGCATGGACGTTAGGAAACGAATCTGCAAACCTGGCTGAAAACTACCGTCGAGTTAATGGTTACGTACATAGATGAAAAAGTAAGAAAATGGAGAAAAAAATTTCCTTGTGCTATTCCGAGCATGTTTTGCAAATTTAAACTAACCTTAATATCAAGTAGGCCTACATATAGCAGGTTACACTTATTTTGTTAAACTAAATTTCGGCATAGCATGCTGATCGATTTGATGATTGATATACAGCAATTTAAAAACATGAATGAAATAAACAATTTTAAGCAAGTAGGGGTAATTTTCGTGAATACGTAAATATGTATGGAACCACATCATTGAACATCGAAACATCAAGGCAGATAACGCACAACTCAATGATTGTCAATCTACGGTTTAAAATGGATTAAGTCAAGTGAAATGAGCTCCATATTATTGCTAATTGACAGAAAATATACTTTCTGCTAAATGACAGTATTGTCATTTTATTTTACAATAAATTGCAATGTAATAAAACTTACGTTACATGTAAATGTACAGTACGCTAAATCAAAATGAAAAATTTATGTCACTGGAAATTGGTTATCATGATTCTTTTCTTTCTGCCGCTATAGTTGGTTGATTGGTTGTGGATTTTTAACGTTGGCCTGTTTCTCCACACGAGGGCGCCACCAACTCTAAGGGATTTGCCATTCTCACTTACCTGGGAATTTTGAATTTTGCCTACGAAGGGGTTTCACCCCCCACCCCCTCAAAAGGGATATCTAACGTGCAGAGGGCAAGCGGGATTTACTCGGGACCTCCGCTTTCAACTGTCATCTTAAAGAACATCTGCAAAATTCTCATCAACCTCGACCTGGGAGCGAACCCCGCAACCTAGGGTTGAGAGTTGAGAGGCAAGCACGGAACCACCGACCATCTTGTAGTCGAAAAAACTGTATATCTAACAAATGTGCAGTAAATGTAAAATGTGTTCTAGCTTAAACTAAATTTAATATAAGCAAGACAGTACATGTTAATATAAATCCTATTCCAAAAATAACAGAAATGGGAGAATTGCAGTAAGAAATTTGGCTGATCCGCAAACAGCCATAAATGGCAAAAAAATCCAGTCATTATCCTCGACGTTGTTTAAGAGTAAAAACGTTTATAGTAATCACGGTTTCTCAGTAGGATTCATACATGGAACCTGCCAATCAGTTTTTCTGACTTGATAACCAGACATCCCTTCAACTTCAAGAAATTATCTACTCAAAATAAGATGCCGAGATTGTTCAAATTTACCCTTTGGAAACATTTTCGGATTTCCATACTGCAAACAAACATGATTTTTAGTTAGACAGTCACGAATTTCTTGATGCTGGTATTTGCGAGCTTTGATATTGGAAAGTAGACATCTTTGCAAATATATTTTGTCTGCAGACAGTAAAAAAACTCGTAAAAATTTACTGTTCATCTTTATACTTTAGTGTCGCTGCAGGGATGTCAATGGCTTCTTTCCCCCCATATTTTGAGAAGACCTTGGTGTGGAAAATATTGCCAATTTAACCAGTACACAACCTTTCATTGTCTTTGGTGAAATTCCTATAAACTACTGTATCCTACAAGGCAATCATTTGACATGCTGAGCTATATTCCTTCAAACTTCTATTAGTTTACGGGTTTCTATAGCAGCCGCGGACTTTCAGAAACATATCCAAAAGGATTCTGTTGTTTATCACTGTTTTTCACAAGAGCATTTATACTGTATGATATAGTCATTCCATTAATAAACAGGAATTCTTCATTATAGGCAACTTATCCTGAACCAATTAAACTGTCAGTTTCACAGATGACGGTTTCTTAACGGAAGTGTGATTGTATCATCAATGTATGATACAAATATCTATACATGGTCATATTAAGCACCTTATTTGAACTATAAGCTAATTTCGTATGAACATTAATGTAACGTATAAAAATATTAACATTGTGTTTCCATTATACAAACAACGCAATATGTGCTACATTGAAACGCGACGTTCAATACTTCTATTAAGTTTAAATTTTAAATGCACACCTCGAACATGTCTGAAACAAGTTTTTGGTCACCACAACGACTTACAGTCAATATGATATCATTTCCTTAAGGGATCTTTCATGCAGTCAAATATGGCTATGGCTCCTATTTTGCATATTTATCCAGTCGAAACTATGCGAACCTCATTTACAGAAAATTGATGCCATGCAACAATGTACTACGCCGTTTCACAGAAAGTAACATGTTTACTAACTACATTATCTAAAACGTCAGAAGACTAGAATGAAAACGAAGCATTTCCGAGAAGGTAGCTTTTTAAGATTTATTCAGACGCTATATTTTGTCTTTAGTTGAATTAGCAAGAAAGCCTGCAGGCTGTTGCCTATATTTCTTAAGAGAGAAAAATTTTATGCAGTTTCAATTTCCTATAATACAATTTGTGAAAAACTTTTTTTGACAAAATGCAACGTTCACGTGAAAACTAACTAATACCTCATTTCTTTTTATACAAGCTGAACCGCAAGCAGTCGTATAGGCGTTCATAATATGCAAAAATTGTGAACATAAAAGGTGTTTTTTACAAAATAAGTTCACGAAAAATATATATATTTGAAAGCGAAAACTTCGAAAGAAAGGCATTCAATATAAGGGGTAAAAAAGAAGAATACTAAAGCGCTTTATTCCCGAATTGCTTAGTAAAGCGAAAGGTCGACATTATCAACAATCTGCTTAGCATTTCAGGCAGGAGTGGTGACTGAGCTCATACTGCATATAACCTAAGGTCATAATATGAGGTGTTATAAAATCCGTTATGCTGCAGCTGAAGCATATTTGCATTTGGAACACCATGTAAAAAACTGAACGGATATTCCTCCGTTCAAGTGGCACGATAGTAATTTTATAGTAAATTTAAAGTTCCCAATAATCTACTCGCCACTTTGTACTACAAAACAAAAACCGGCCATGCAAATGAAATCAATAAAAATGAAATTCATTTTTATGCAAATCACCCAGATTCTATTCGACGCGTGAAAAGAAATGACGTGGAATCAACCGAAAGGCGCCTCTAAATTATCTAGGAAAGTCAACATCCTTTTCAATGTTTGCGACAAGCTGTATAATATTCACCAAAATACAAGCGAATCGTCAGCAATGCAAATGATTTCTTCAACCATCAACATACATTTTGAGACACCAACAGCTAACAAAATGATGGCATCAAATTGTTCTAATTTTTTTTATTTACTAAACGGAAATATAATAGAAAATATAAACATAAAATAGACAAATAGCATCCACGCAAAACGGATGTTTAAGGACATTTCTATGTTTGACAATAAACTCTGATGGCATGATAATGATATCACTCCACACTGTTAGAAATAAAGGTACATGTACTTCAAACAGCTAAAAAAGGTGTTTTGACTTGTCCCAAATACTTCACCTTTTGTTGGTGTTATGGTAAACCTCTGAGATCTGAGACAGGGTTTTATGGAATACCTCATCTTAAAGGTGTTCAAGAATACCTTAGAAGGGATTTTCTTTCTTCAAAAAGTTGTAGTTTCCAGTTTCAAAAATCAAATTTAAGTGAGAGTTTTCTGGATGTGTATACCGTATTCGAGCGTAGGGCCTACATGTAAATAAAAACATACATAGATAATCCCGTACGTTATATAGAGGATTTTCCCCCAAATTTTTTTCTTGGAATTCACCGGGATTATAGCCTTCAACCTATATATCATTCCTGGATACCTCACGCTACATTTTTTTCGGTGTGCCGATCGAGCTAGTTGTTCCTTTTCCTGGGTTGCCTATATAAACGGTTTTTTTCAAAACACCTTTTTAGAGTTTAGAAATAGCATTAGGTGTTTGTAAATCCCAAAATAATTTTAAACCTCAAAAGAGGCAAGCAAATACCCTTGGGTGTTAAAAAATACCTAATTTCACCATTATTTTTTAAGAGTGTACATGTATATAGACTTTCTTGGCACCTTGTACACTGATAAAAGACTAAACAATCGTTATAACAAAAAAACTTCTATGAAAGCTTTGTTTTACGATACAATGGATAAACTATGTTTATGGAAACTGCCTTTCCCACAAGTAGGCCGGCCTACTGCACATTTTTCATTGCGCTGCATTAACAAATCTGATACTCCAGAAATGCAATATTGTTTCGAAACGATTTTGCCGGTGCCATTATACATGCACATATCGTACATACTGTAAAAAATCTGCAATTATAAAACGCTCCACGGCGTGCATTTCGACGATATTAATATTTGCGATAAATATTTGATTATATACCGTATACGCCGCGCGCCGTACGGACGAACAAAATGCGTGCTGCCGTTGCTAAGCGCTGAGAAGCAAACATGTTTTTTAAATGCAAGTCGGAGCATTAATATCGCGAGTTATTCATGTCCAGGTTATGAAGTAAATTTGAAATAAGATTTCAGGATAAATATTTATAAGGTTCAATTATTTAAAGTCTGATTTGTTTTCACAAGCAGTTCAAAGTTTTCTAGATATATACGAGCGTACATGTACAGTAGTACGGTGTGTAGTTTACTCACCTACGAAGCTAGGGGTTATAGGAAAGGCCAAAAGCATTTAGATTTTTTTTAAAGTTTGATGGATTTACATCAAAATACAGCACAGTTTCTATAACATTTAATGATTACATAAGAAAACGCACACTACTTGGCGCACAAATCGATATGTGAAAGATGATTAGCGTTTTCTAAAACAAGTAGCCTACATGTATATAGAGAAAAATAGAAAACATAAGTGCACCGTATCAGGCTTCAATACTGTCATTCTGGAAAACCGTGAAATTGCTATCTACGCAAAACAGTCGCCCAAAAGCAAAAGTGAAAATTATTTTGTAGGCTATACTGTACTTTTAATCCTGACCTTATTTTGCCACAAAATTGCCGATTATAGGCGTAACTTTGGAGTAACATTGCTTTAGGACGTAAATTAATAGTACTATTGTATTCCTTAATTAGAGTTCTAGTTAGTATAGGTGTAAATATACTATTAGAAACATGTATAATAATAAAACCGAAAATGTATTCCTGGTATACCTGACGTCCCATTTACGAAATTTAACCCTAAATATAATTAGTAACACAGATGGAATCTTTTTCTATACTTGCAATCTACCAGATATGATGTGATAACGGAACAAGCCATTATGGTGGTGCCAATGAGCATAACAGTATAACAAGTATCAAGCCAATGAGTATAACAGTATAACAGTAATCAAGTATATAACAGGATTAAAGTTAAAAATATCTCGAGCACAGAAGGATATTTGGACGAACTATCGTAATACAGTACGTCAAGACGTGCAAAAGGTTTCCCTCGTTGTTTTCATCCCCAGGTTTCCAAAAATTCTGATTTCCCTCGTTTTACCCGTCCCCTTAATCCCATGAATACATCAGGCTGTTTTTATGCAATATTGTAGGCATGATAAAAATGGGTTTTGCTCTTAAGATCTCGAGCATAAACGGCATCTATACAGTATATACGAGCCGAAATATACCACACGCTTCATTTTTTAAGAAGAAAGTTAAAATTTTTGCACTGTATGTCATGCAGAACGCATATGGGTTGCAAACCTATCAACTGTGAATTTAAGCCCTTGCCAAACGCGTTGTGAATGCCAGTTGAAATCGTCCCTGTGTGGGTGCAACTCGTCGAGTATTAGTTGCATCTTCAGTACGAGTTCAGATTTTCGTTTTCATTGGCAAGAAACTCTGTCAAATCTTATTTTTTGCTTGGCTGCCCTTCCAGCTCCTTTTCCACGAGTAGACTATAGTGCTTTTGGGTATATATACTGTATACAGGGGATGCACGCAGCGTTGAACGTATTTCTCGCCCAGAGACTTCTACAGGGCGGGCCACCAGTATTTCCTTTCAAGTCAACTCCCATGCAGCCGGATGCGCAAGAAACCACTCTGATTTGGAATCCGGGTCATTTCAGCTTGGCCCGTCGAAGCTGTTTACTTCGCAAAAAGTCGATGAAAACGAAATACAGTTAGTCATCAAAACACATTTGTGATACCATATTCAATCTTACTTTCTCTGTGAGACTTGCTATTGCACCAATTATTGGTGGGATAGTGTTTGGATGGGTTGAGGACGGGTTAGAGCAAGGTCAACATTTTAAGTGTTATACAGAAAAATCGACGATTTTATTTATAGAGGTGAAGATGAAAAAATAAAAATTAAGGAAAGGTTATGTAGCGAAGTCAGATCAAATAAAAATAATAAATGAATAGAACAGAATGAACATTCCAAAAATTAAAACTATATACAGTAGTACTGTATATCATCAGGGTAAATGCCAAACTAAGCTACAGAATCTTCGTTTAATCTTCTGTTTACTTGTCCACATCTTTCTTTATCCCAAACACTGAAATCCTAAAGGCTTTAAAATTAATCTCGTTTGGAAATTTAAAAGTTTCCAAATGTTAAGATTTTATCTCGCACATTGTACTCACTGATTCCAAGAAGATAATAAAATAGCCTTAAAAAACTAAATGTCCTGGATATGAATACCCCCAAGAGTGGTTTTATACACTTTAAAAAATAGGTTACGGCTTTTAATAAACATTTCTTTACATGTATCGTGGACTAAACTAACTTCAAAGTCTTTATTATTATGTTCTATTATAGGATGCTAGGTAGAATCCCTTTCTCCGCGCTAGATAATGCAGTGTTAACTCTAACCTTAACTATAACCTTTAGAGTAAAATCAGAAATCATATAGGTGGCGCTGGCGCCTGCCAGGTCTTTAGCGAGCGAAAGTCAAGAATTTCAAATGCAGGTCTGCCATGCAAATTTCGCATCAGCATATTTCAATCAAAGAAGTATGTCAGAAAATGAGGACATGCTTCGTGAGCAGATCCGAAGTGCATCTTTTGAAAACGCTTTGCCCTACTTTTGCATGCACTCATCTGTCCATAAATTGTCCGCCATTAATGGTTTCTGTCAAGCCGGCATTAACCTTATCGCCGTCTGGAGTGACATCATGCGAATGGCAAATATAATTTTTACACGAAAAAACAGATGCCTTCCATAATACATCCGAGCTGCGATGAAAATGAGCGGGAATAGGATTTTTCGTGAATTTTATGAAAACGAAATCATAAAAAATACAAAGGATTTTCCTCGCAAATTCTGACAGAAATGGGTGGAGTACCTTTTTCTAACGAAAGTACGTCACGAATTTGAAGATGCGTTTTGTGTATTTTGCGATAAATGCATATTAGACATTATTGCGCAATTAGCATAAATTCCAAAAAAAAATTTCTTTTAAATATGTGATACAATGTGCGATGATTGTTTAATGATAATTCTGACTGTTTCAGTGGGGTTTTAAATTAACCACAGAGGTCAATAAGCATACCTGTAGAATTAATTCATATGAAGCCAGTAAACTGTTTGATGGTAAATCAGATGATATCGATTTAGGATAGTTTAGAAAATTTCTCAATATTGTTAACCATCTTTTCACTAATAATTTAGTAAAACAGGCCTCGTTCCTATATAAACGTTCAAAGACAAATCGATAAGTCAACCCAAAGCTATAAACCTTGCACAAATGAGTCAACTGAAATCAATTTTATTACCTTATAAACAATGGTAAAGTAAACTGGGCCATGCTGGAAACTGAATAAGGTAATGTAGGTTATATGGTAGTAACAATTACACGAACAATATTCTGTCACATGGCCTACTCGGAAACTATACTTATTAGTGCCCTATCTTATTTCAAAATGAAATAAAATGCAATATTTCTCGATTTTAAGACAGAAAGAAGTGGATGAACCACTAGCTGTATCTACATGTAGCTCACACGATAAGGTTTTACAGGGTGTGGCCTAGGCTCCTGTTTAGCAACAAATTTGCTACTGGGCCCACCCTTCATTCGCCATTCTGCAACAATTATGTTTTCAACATACGAAAGTCCTTTATGACTTACATTTTGTAGTAAACAATTGCGCACAACAATGAATAATGCAGCCAATTCACTAGCACCTAAAATTGGACATTTTCATTGTAGTATCTCCACAAAAGGTACGCATTGTTGTTTGAGCTCTTGCAAGTTCAACAGAGTATCGACCCTGCCCTGCATACATTGTTGTCGGTCAGGGCATTTTGGCATTAAACCCGTGTAATTATAATATCATTAATCAAATTTTTGTTGCTTCAACACATTAATTCAAAAATGATTGCGTCGCTTAATAACAATTAAAAAAACGTTGGCGAAAACTTTACTTTTAGGCAGTATTTGCATAATGGCTATTATTCAAAAATCCTTGGGAAATGAAACTGGTGTGTGCAACAGTAAGCAACTGAAGTGCATTTCAAATTCTAAATTCCAAACGATATTGGGCGAACCATTGCAGAATTTGTGATTTATGGGATTAACAGCAATCAGATTCACATTCAGAGTCCATCCTTACCAGACTACGACTAATGTGCATGCTTATAAAATAAAAAAATTCGGTTAGAATGGTAGGAACATTGTTATAAAAAATCAGCACTATTCACAATTAGCAGTTATAAACAATAATGAAGCAAAGGTCATAACGCAAAATGGCACAAAGTTGGTCATGTGACCACCGCTCTATCCCACAAGTGACTAAGTTAAAAGCCTCAATCACCAAACTTTAAAAACGTCCCTTTTCTCATTCTTGTTACTTCGCAGCCACTTTTTCGAGAGCGAAAAAACTTATTTTCG
This sequence comes from Ommatoiulus sabulosus, assembly GCA_034697705.1. Lineage (NCBI taxonomy): Eukaryota > Metazoa > Arthropoda > Diplopoda > Julida > Julidae > Ommatoiulus > Ommatoiulus sabulosus. The sequence goes on along the minus strand of JAQGAO010001095.1, from coordinate 10,392 downwards.
GAAAAATATGCAAGTTTCCAAACTGAAAACAGGCTTGTTAACCCGCGATCGTTTTGTGCAGGCTGTTATTGTCAACTCGCGTGTCTTGGCCAGGCACAGTGCCTGCAATCCAGGGCAGATAATATAAAATGACCCATCTTAACTGCTCAGTTACAATCTCCTCTCGCAGAAAAGTGAAAAGTGTTAGTTTTAGCTTCGGATCGCCGTTTTATTGCCGCCTTTTATCGTTTTCTAGTTCTGTCTCGGATGTTGCAGATAGAGAAAAAAGGCATCCCATTCAAATCGACAATGGCCAGTTTTATTTATTCAGATTTATTGAGCAGAAGAAGACGGTGTGGAACCGCCCTCTACACAGCCGCTGAAAACCCCTCACGTACACACTTATCCCCTTCTTTTTTGCATTTTATCCCTGCTTGTCGATACTTTACATCATTTCCTCTTTTCTTGTCATTTACAATGAAAGAGGGGAAGTATCGAAAGTATCAACGACAATGGGCCACAAAAATAACGCTGATCGCAGGCTAAAACAGTAATTGGGTAGGAGCTTAAGCATTATCGAAGGTACAAAAGCTATTAAGAGCTGCAATTTTATGAAGAAAAGATATCGAAAACAGTTGGGTATCAGTGACAAGCGCGCTGGAATATAATTTCAATCATTAACTTTAAAAATTCATTAGATGAACATGAGAAAAGTAAAACGTGAATATCATGTTTACATATTTTGATTTGTTCGTAATTTTAAGCAAGAAAAAAACCCACAGAAAATGGTACTGAAATAAATGTTCTTTCTATTTTTCCATACAACGGTGGAACCTCATTTAGAATAACTCGCTTTATACGAATTTCTGATATTATAAACTCATTTTCAGTCCCCGTTTTACAGGGTATGGGCAAATAACGTTTATTTCAACGTTTAAGATGAATTCTGGATTCGAATATTACAAACTTTCGGTTAAAACGGATGATTTTTTGAATTCCCAAGACTTTGCGCTATATTAAGTTAAAACGAATTACTTTACACAATATGAAAAGATGCACATGAACGTTATAACGGGGAATTCCTTGATGAAGACTTCATAATCTTCCCATTCATACTGTATATTGTACGTGGGGTAGCTAGATTTCATCCATACTTCGATGAGACTTTAGTTCTTAAAGTGTAAATCGTGTTTTGTCCAAACTTCTGATAATACAAACTACGGTTAAAGCGAACAAACGTTGACGTCCCTTGAGATGTATTTTAATTAGGATCTCTGTATAGTAAAAGTGAGGATATCCACGCCATGTAATAGTTTATACGACTCCTCCTAGTTTATCGACACATTTTCAGAGGAATTTACAATCTAATTACTCAAATTTATCTTTTAAAACGATAAACTTTTGCTTCATTAATCGTCTATTTAGCTGTGCTTGAGCGATGTTTCCGAGTATTTTCACATATCTTTACGAGTAAATTGGGATGGTGTTCCTTAGGGGAATTTATTCGCAAGAAGTCTTTATGAAAACTGGCACGAGTATCGTGAAAACCACAGGATCGCTGTAATCACTTTGTTCAAAAGTTCATTTTAAATTAACATCAGATATACAGTAAGTCTCTGCATTAATAAATAGTGACAGCCCAATCACGTATACACAATGCTGCATAGACCCTGTTGAAAATGTGCTTTTTTTTTCTTGGCATCCGCATAACGGAACAATGTCGTGGAATAGACGCAAAAAAAAGTCTACTTCGTCGCGATGGTAATCTTGTTTTATTTTTTCGTGTAATACAATTTCACAACTTGGATTACTGTACTCGCTAGACGTTACTTAAGAGGATGATCGCACTTCCCATGTTTCAAGGGAACATTTTTTTTATTTAAGAAACGTTTTATTTATGGGCTTATACACCGCCTTCGATGCATTTGATTAGATAAAAAATCCGATTCTAAGAACTCGGAAGCTCAGAAAATTGTCAGAAAATATCATCATTTAAGGTGACATAGCATATCGGCGGGAAGTTAACAGTGACAATTACCATTCTCCCGTTTAATATGCACATTGCCTAATGCCTATAGGATTACTTTCTATCCTTTTAATATCGCAATTATACTAAGGGTACTCAGAGAGACGTTGAATTGTGCTCGATTTGGGTACAATTCAGCGGTTATCACAAATATGCGACATTTATTTTGAAGAGCCAAGCCACGTGACCAAACCCTGAATTACTATTTGGCATATTTTACAGGCTCGGCTTAACAAAATTGCTGAGGTAACCAATCCTGCAAAATATTCAAATATAAAATCACATGTCTAACAGCATTTGCTCCGAGGTGAACCTAGGTTCAGTTTCATTCGTTTAACCGCACGAAAGAGCAACTTTTTGTCTATTCCTCGTCTCATGTTGCTTGGGCCTCTTTTCTACTGGCTGTCATCGTGCCTGAAACTATCAGCCATAGAGAATTTATAGGTTTTGGAGCATATCTTCAGATGTCGATGACCAAAAATACATTCAAAACCATCACCTATTCCTCAGTTAATATATTCCAGAAATCTTATTCTCAATGTCAAAAATCTCTAGAAATGGTCCCAAAAGCTGCTGAACTATTTTTTGAAAAAGAATTTTCATTCTCCCGCTCCATTTTATCTACGTTTTTGTCCACAATCTCTTCAATTTGACATTTCGCGTAATGTCCATCCTAAACTCTTACTTTGGTCCACCCTCGCCAGATCTCTTTGTCGTACTTTATTGTTTCACATTATGATAGCTTAAGAAATGTGGGTCAGAAACAGCTGGTCAAGCTTCTCTCCATGCTGCTTTTTCGCGTTTGATCTTTCAGGAAATTTTGAATGAAATACGATGAAATCAAACATTATTTCACTGAGAAGGTCGCATCTTCCTCCACGGAATAGTTTTTTTTCTGTTTTGAAATGACTAATGACTGGTTGCTGAGCCCAACATTGCGGAAATGGACAAAACAATGTCAGATGGACACACGTGAATAAAATTGAGCACAAGTTTTAAATCATCTGAACAAGCCTGGGAGATTGCTATAGCATTCAAGAACTTTAGCTAAGAAAAAAACATTTTTACTTTTGTAAAAAAAAATGTTCTTAATCCTGATTTCGTTATACCAAAGTGCATCATTAATTGCACTATTTTAATAATGCTTTAAATAGTTTTGTATAGTCTTACAATAAAACGAATGAAAATTAGTTTTGACACTTATTTTCAACTACAAAGTTGTTATTATGTAGCTTCATGTTAACCATAGACTATACCGTGCTTTGTTTTGTATATTTTCCACGGGTTATACGATTGTACATGTATATGCATAGAAATTTTCAAAATATTTAGAAAACATTGCAAACATATTTGAGATAAACATACATATTACAATAACCATTACCATTACATGCATCTTATGTTCTTAAATTTAATGATTTGGTTTACTTTAAATATCTAACTTACTATTTCGAATGAGAAGAATAGTTTGTTTTGTGAGTGACTTTATAAACCCGGCCTCAAAATAAACTATTCGTCATTACAATAATACTGAAATATTTTTAAAATCATTTAAGCACGTTTGTGTGCAATTGGAAGCAAGCCGTCTACATGAAGATGGCTTTATACAATGGTATACGCGTACGTGACATGATAAGTAAACACGACTTAGGCTTTGTACTAGGTTCGCACATATTTTTTCCTTTAAAAATCATTTATCTTTTACACCTGATTTGCATCACATTGGTGAGTTAATGACAGCCCCCCATTTACTGCTAGTGGTGGCAAAAGTATAATAAATTGCTCTTGCGTGAGGCTGGTGCACTTATTTCTTGAAAAATGTCACTAACTTTTCACTTTCAATGCAGTTTTTATGCCATCCTTTCACGAAGATGTGACATATTGTGGCGGATGATTTAGTTTAATAACACGTCACACACGAATCGGCAAAATGAAAATAATCTTTGAATTGGATTAAAGAAGGCGTACGACTTAACAAAAGGAGCAAAGGCCTGTCTTGAAAATCTAGGCATCGTTGAGCACGAGCATAAAAATAAATTGTTATTCAATGTACAGCCTGAGCCATAAGTCACGAATCATTCTATAAATGCTGAGGTTTTGTTTTTAAAATACATGTATGTAACTAAATCATGTTTCTTTGCATGTCTTAAACATACTAAAGAAATGCGCATGGCATTCGACAAGCATGTTAAAGACAATTGAAATGTCAGAATCACGAATGGTATGTCAGTAATGTTAAGACGTGTCATGATCATGGATTCGTGAAAATGTATCCATCAATTATATACAAAGTGTTTTAACAAAAACATTTGGTGAACATTATTAAAAAATGTTTGCAGAAAAGATGTTTGTGTAGCACTTCCACAATGTAACATTAGTTATTGCTAAAATCAAACCGAACAAAGTCAAAAACAGTGAACTTTAGCATTGCATGATTTGCAAAAACTTGTCAGTTTGGTTAAACTACTTGGCTTGGATAACAGTTTTATTTTAGTATTTATACGTATAATGGAGGGTAATTCGAAAATCTGGGATTTCAATAATCAAGAGTAGACAATCAATTTCAATGGACCAACAAGATATTTCCTCCGAATCGTCAGATAATATTTTCATTGATTTTCGCATAATACGAAATTTGTATATAGAAAGTCGTCATATCAAGAAAGTTTGAATTGAGTGTACACGCGTACTCAGACTACGCAGTATTGCCAAATAATCGATTTATAGAGGTTGCATTAAACTGGCAAAGTCAGCAATGCACTACCTCCGAGTTTCTCGACTTTAACACACACAAAAACTTCCAAAAACTACTTTTTGATTTTTCCCAACCGAATGAAACTTTCCCATCATACGCATAAACGGCAAAGAAATATAAAAGCAGCCGAAGCAGCAACGGCGTATTTTCTGACATGAGAGGATTTCTGCTTTGTTCATTTTATAATCTTGCTAGGCTCGCTATATCTTGAGCGCATAAGATTTGCATACATAAATAATGAGTTGCTCCAGCACAAGTCATGCAATATGATGGACAGTTGAATGGAGATGGGTAAATACATTTGTATCAGCGCATTCTATTAGTGCACCGCTACATCTTTAATTTAGGTTTGCTCCAGCTTCAGGCACGCAAAACGCATAATGCAAAAGTGACGGCTATCAAAATCACCGAAGAAAGATGCTCCATCCCCCCAATGACAAGCCCGCATTCTGGAGAAAAACTGCTCCCATTGTCTTTAATAAATTATTTACCTGCTCAAAAAATTTCTAACAGGACTATTGCTAAAGACTCTTGGGGCAAAAACGATGCACAAAAACGCGCATAATCACCAAAGCAAAGAAGTTTCCTGTTATGTATCATTTTTAATTCGCATTTAAGAAGACAGGAGCAAAACTGATAAAAACGTAATAAAGTAGACCTAAGAAAGGCAAACATGTACAGTATTTGCACCGAGCTCAATGTTTACAAATACTCTAAGAAATTTAAGGTATACTTCATAACAATAGAAAAAAGGGTTTTTGACTTGTCACAAATATACTACACCATTTTTGGTGTTAGAGAAAACCTCCGAGATAAAGGGTTTTATGGAATACATCACTTAAAGGTGTTCCAGAATGCATGCAGTTTCCAGTTACGTCACCATGGTTTCCTTGGTGTTTACTTACGAGCGTACGAATGTCATGTCGTGATTATATATGTACATTTTATTTCCAAATTTATTCTTGAAACTTACCGGGATTCGAACCTTCAATCTACCATTCCTGGATTCCTCCCGCAACCACTCTGCTATCTCGACTTGCTTCAGAGAGCCACATATAGTTGTATTTTTCTGGGTTTCCCATAAAGGGTAACTATAAGCACCTTTTGAACGTTTTTTGTTGTTATTGTTGTTGTGCAAAACACCTTTTAGGAGTTTAGAAATACCATTAGGTGTTTTTAAATCCAAAAATAATTTAAATACCTCAGGATACCTCAAAAGAGGCAAGCAAATGCCTTTGGGGGTTAAAAAATACCTAATTTCACCATTATTTCTTAAAGTGTAGGATTAAAAATTTCTTGTGCTTAAACTGCCCCTTTATGGTTTGGTAATTTCAATATAAAAATTTATAAAGAACATATTAAAAATTGCTTATGTAATCATCAAGCTGTTTTCAAAATTAGACGGGAAATGTGGGGGAAGGGGGGGTTACATAAACAGGACAAGAGCGGACAGGGGGGAGGGTGGAGGGGGTCTAAAAACTTAAAAAATACAGGACGTCCTTTGTGGATGATCCCTTAGTTCATGGCTCACATTAGAAGGTCTTCCATCTTTATTTTATCTGTCTTGACTAACGTGAGCTTGGACATGTCAATCAATATATTGCACAACTTAAGAATCTCTTACCAAATAATTATTTGCCGAAATTTTTTAACGATATCCAACTTGTAATTCTGACAGAGAAGCTGTATATAAAATACATAAATTAACTCGACTTGGAGTTGTCATCATTTCGTCGTAATGAGATTTTTAATTATATATTTGCTATGGAAGAACTACGAGCCGTAGTTTCATAAATTTTTTCTGGCTTGTATTTGCGCGTCCCACTTTAATTTTCTTCGATATTCCCTCGATAATTTCCACTTCTTTTTTTTTTCCTCGGTTGCATGCTTAAAACTTGCAATCAAGCAACGGCAGGCGGTTTGGCCGCAAGGTTTTTATCGATTTCTTCTGGATTTTATATAAGGAGTTGCGTAGAAACTAATAAAGAAAAATGTCATTGCATTGACAATGAGATATGCCTATTATTGCCTACACTGCTCATGATAGCTTCGGTTTTTTTATTTTTCCTTCACCGTCGTAGGCTTAAACGCATAACTTTTGTCAGTTTTATTTTATTTGCATAAATTATTTGCCTCGAACATATTTGCCAAAAGTTTTAGGATAAAAATAAAATTTCGCATAAACGAGCATTTTATCTTATAAATCACGATTATTCCCACCGAGCACGTGCCGAGGCTCGAGCGTCGCGCGAGGCAGAGGGCGCTGCTTGCGGCGAATTGTGGTCGTCTTCGGAATAAAACATGACCGACTTTGAATGACAAGACAGTCGATGACAATATATTGCCTTGACATAGAAAGAGTACCAAAACATGTCCTGTGGTCATGTACTTGCAAATGCACGCATGAAACAAAAGTGTTAGAAATACATGGATGTAAAAACTGCATGTACATGCATGTGAAAGCGTTTTAGAATTCAGCAGTTATGCGCTCTTCGAATAAGTGCTATAGACTTGCTTTTCATTTAAAATAATGCAGTTTTTGCATTTTTAACAAGTACAGTTACGTTAATCATTTATTTTCAATTTTTTTTTTCGTAATTTGTTTTGTATATTTAAATTGGTTCAAGAACTGGTCTAGCTTGTTTTTCAGTTGATAATTAGTATAAATTGTCCTATATATGCTGTACTATAAAAGTCATATCCATGTATCTTGTGGCATCAGAGCTAAAATTAATAACTATACCTCTAAACGTACATGTACTTGTCCAAACGTTTGAATCTATAGTACGAGTTATGTCAAAGCTTAATGGGCTTGCGTGTGTCCGGCCACACTGGTGAATAGGTTGTTCCAAAAGTGCTTAAATGATGACCATGGGAATGAAAAATGTGCCAGTTCGTCCCATAGGACAATTTAACGTCGATTCCAGCATTGCTTTCTAATGGACTCTTTTCAGCCGCAATGTCAACTCGTTTCCATCAAACGGAAAAGCGGCGCAAATGAGTGTTTCAGAAAGTGCTCACCGAGTGGTAAAAGTAGCGCATTGTGGTTTTTGCTTTTCTGCTGGAAATCGCTAAAGATACGGATCTTGAGCTACATTCTCAGAGGAGCTGGACAAACGCAACTTTGCGAACCTTCATGAAACATAAATCATGATCAGAATTATACTGTTTATAGTTTTTGGAAGAGTAACGCAAATTGCCACCACATCGGATTAGCGCTCCTGTTCTAGAGGGATGTTGATATTTCAAAGCTGATTTAGGCTTTATTTGCAATGAACCAATTGAAGACATAAACGGTCGTTGTATGACGCCATCTTGAAAACGTCACCGCTTTTCTCGCGTGTACGTATTATTTAGTGGTTCGGACTCACTTTTTCGGTTATCATTTTATGTTTCCATAAATTATACAATGAATGCGACTTATCACGACAAAGTAAAGCTCTCGTCCATTTCGTTTTTGACAGCCAAAAAGTAGAAATTACGTAGAAATATGGCAATTTCATCTGCGTATGAGTGACGACGGTTGTTGTCTTCAATTCGTTCATTGTGAATACAGCCTCTGAGCCTTAGGGTAAGAATACGTTGAATGCTTAGCCGGGCCGAGCTTATAACAAGCGCTGATAAGTACGGAAGTCTAGAGGAGCCACGAAAGAAAGGGGGGAAAAGACATAGCGGTGGCGCTGTTCTCCGCTAGTCATGACGCGTTTGACGTCACGCAGCCATCAAGATGGCGATTTTCTTTTTTTTTTCTTTTCTTTCGTGGCCCCCCTAGACTTCCGTACTTATCAGTGCTTGTTGTAAGTTCGGCCCGGCTGAGCATTCAACATATTCTTACCCTTATCCTGATAATTGTTTGTCCTCCTGTACGGCTATTTCTAACAGCAAACAATTTAAAATCATTCCAAAAATGTTCAACAGAAGAAGTTAAAATGTAACGCTTTTAGTTTAATTAAAATATAACATTGTAGAACAGGAATCAATATTTAAGTCCTAATGATGTTACCAAATGCACTTTCATATTATCTGATGTTGAGCTATAAAACATTTTTTATTTCAAATCATCGACAAGCTTACATTCGAATTTTTTCGTCAAGTTGGAAATACGTCAACTGAAATCAAACAGATCATGTGATGGATTCCTTTGCTACGTGTTCTGCATAGCGTCCATAAACGAAGAGCGCGTTTTCTTAAACCATCAAACCAGTTTCGGCGTACAGTGGAATTTTTAAGCATCCCGTATGGTTTCCATTTCCTGAAAATGGCGGTAGGTGGCAATCTGCCTGCGTTGCAATAAGAATTACGTGGGTTTTGTTTTTCCACCAAACTATGTTCAATGGTCGAGCACGCGTAGTGTACAAGTACATGTATATACACCTTAAAATAAATTGAACCCTTTCTCAATAAATCGAAAGCAACTCAATTATGTCCGAGCAAGGTATTTTCTTTAGGAATCATTAATTTTACGATGTTGTTCAGGTTGAGGGTCATTAATTTTTACACACTGTTTAACACGGGGCTTAATGTCTAATGGTCGAAGCATAGATCAACGCTTTCCGTAACAATACTTGGCAACTGTCTTATATAATTCAGATGTTATGGTCTCTAAAAAGCGCGTTATGCGAGGGGAGAGGCTCATATGAAAAGGCCTGCGGGGCTTAAAGTTACGGCGCTCGGGCTCGTTGCAAGTTTTCCTATTCGCCGGCGTGCGTTTGTTCACAGTTGGAAATAAGGCATCATTTCTGCAATATTTTTCACACTCCCTCCGTATACAAATCACCAAAAATGAGCCGCATAAAACGCAGGAGACTCGCTTCTACCGCTGGCCCGTTCGGTAAATATATAATGGAAGCATTAAATTAATGGCGAAATTTTGAATAAAAAATATATGAAAATGGATCCAAATGGATTTTGCTACGCCCTATATGCCGCGGTTGTTAGAGCATACTGCAGATTTTTGAGAGAAAACCGCGTAGTTTCGAATTTCCTCGGACTTTTTTACGATTTTCTTCGTTTTTTTTATATTTTTGCATTATCAAACATCGTGTCCCTCACGGCGGAAATGCAATCGACGATTACGTTTTCGGAGTTAGGTTACCGCATCAAAATCCTCCCCAAACAGCTATTTTACGGCTTACAATCTTTCGCTTATTGCACACCCTGTACATGTGTTTTGTTAGAAATTAATAAAATTTACTCGAAATTATCAAATACTTTGAGGAAATAACAAATTAAAAGGCATCGTTTTGCAACATGCAGTATGTGTTCAACCTTGTTATCAGATATATAATACTGTATAATATGTTACATACTGTATATTATAATTTTGATAGAAAAAATAATAAATGGACGCAAAAATGTAACGCTGAAGTATACGCTCGTAGAATACATGTATTATTAATTTTCCAATACATGGAGAAGATCATGTTCAATCAAATACAATGTAATAAAAATATCTGCTTAAAATAATGAATGTTCTTCTGTATTGTATACTGCACTGTATACATGTACAGTATCTATTATATAAGGCTAATATTAGCGTAGTTAGGTGTAATATCAGAGAGATTCAGTGCATCTCGCACGTGAAACGACAAACGTTAATTGTTTAACGTAGGCTACAATTTATCGTTAAGGA